>CAJVPP010000578.1:0-29492 GCA_910592005.1 Funneliformis mosseae
TATTTTTTATTAAAAAATTAATACTTTTTTTTTATGTTTGCAGGCAAATTTGCCTGCTCTACAGTTTAAGGGATAATGAAAATCATACTATTGTACAAGAGCAAAGTCAAAAGATGAATAACCTTTGATTATAATGTTAATCAACATAAGAACCTATATAATATAAGTTATTTGTCAATTATTAATCATGTAGAATGTCAATTTATTGATAGAATAAACACATTACCTTGCCAAAATAAACACTCTCATATGTATTATAGTCTTCAGACTCTTCCTTACTCATGTTAATCAACATATTACTAAATGATGACTCATTATAATATATACTATTCGCTCTGATACAATCACCACTTAAAGAGATATTAGCATAACTATATCATCTAATTTTAGCTTCTCTAACCATTTCTTCAGATAAATTATTACACAAATCAAAAAATTCATTTAATGCTAGAATAAAATGTTCTAAAGCTATTAAAGCTTCATTAGCCAAATTATTTTTAGATTTGTAATTATCAAAGAACGTATTGAAATCTTTTAAATAAAAAAAGCCTAACAAGCCGTTCATCAGAGTTTTTTGTTGACGTCTCTTGATAACTGTATATTGACGCATATATTTTAAAGTTACGTTTCAGTAAACCTACATATAAATAATGTCATTTTGTTTACATATTATTAATTATATATATCATGCATAAACTAATCATTTTAATCATCTGGTCTATTGTTAGTGCTTATTGCTAGCTCTATAGGATTTTTTAACAGCATTTTTATGTAAAGTTTTGTATGTCTCTATTGTAAACCCGTTAATGGTACCATATTCTTCAATTGATGAAATAATATGATAGCGTCAATTATGTAACTTTGGCAACTTGAGTTTCAATGGTGAATATTTTTGAAATAGCTTTACAAATAATATTGCACAATTTGTAACTAGATTCTATAATAAAATAAAAGCATTAATCCTAAATATACAGTACATAAAATATAAATGCTAATCATAATACCTTAAAATTGTCTAATTCCGATTCTAAAAAATACTCTTGATGGCTGTATAAATATATCTTATTTTAACAATAATATACATCAACTAATGCTTTATTTGCTCGTTTGGCACGATTTGCGGTTATTATTTCTTTGTGATGTTTTATGATGATCCCTTCAATAATGAAAATAAACACCTTCATCATATTATGAAACTCATCAGCTATAAATCGCTTGATGTTTTCAAGGCCATTCTTGAATATTTTGAGGCTAGAAAATCTTGGAATTTTAGCTAGTCGGTTGTCAAGTTCATCGACCACTATTTGACCACACAATTATTTTAGTAGTTCTCTAGTGTAGGTCACTTGGTAGTTGAATAACCTTAAGTCAAGGTGATGCATACGATCAGGAATCGTTGTCACATAAATATTTAATTGACTAAGTATAAAGAATAATACGTTAAATATACTGTATAACTTGATGCATAATTTACTGCAATCTAATATTATACAGTTATACTTACAGGTATTTCCAAAAAATATTCTCCATATTATGTAAAGAATACTGTTGCGCAACACCTTGTTCAACAAAATCTTTCATAGTATCTGGTGTCTTCAAAATAATTTGATCGTCTGATAACTCTACATTATTTAATTTATCACCTTCTACTAAATACTTGTGATATGAGTGTTTACAATTAACAAAGTTAAATGTTAAAGTCACTACAGCATTTTCTGGAAGATCTTCTAGCATCACAGAAATAAATGAATAATATCATAGTTCATCATTATCCGTTTAAAGATCAAATCCATGGTTTTTATAATCAAGCAATGGATGTATTAATATATCTAAAGCGTATTGGTAAAGAGTACACTTTGCTAATTTAAAGCCTTTAGATCTTTTTTGAGAGATAGATTTTGCCTTCAAAATTGGAAGATAACCTAATAGAACTTTAGCATCAGGTTTATTTCTGCGCTAACTAATTATATTGCCTAATATCAAAAAATTAGATGTTTACTAGACTTGCCCAAATGGTCGCAAGTTATCACATCAGAATACAGGATGATAGACAAAACCTTTGCTCCTTCAGGAAGTGACCCTTATACTCTTTCCCACCATTTTCCATTATATTGCTCATGATAAATTCTCTGCCCGTTATGATATAATAGTATAAATTTAAAGATACAATTGTCATATATTTCCTGGTTGCTTAACAGTTCCTTTACAGCATCAAAAATTTAACGGTAACGAAGGTAGTATGTTGTTTTCTCATATATTATTATGGGCATTTTTTTAAAGAAGATATGCAATACATTTATTTAATCTATTAATCGACGGCTTTGCTTAACAGAAGTGGATAATCTTACATCATCTCAGCAAATTTTACATGAAAATTTAAGTATATCGCTTCCACATGCATCAGATAAATTCCACTTTGTAATCAATTCCATAAAATCTCCAAACTTTTCACTCATTAACTTAGGCCTATTTGTTATTGAACTACTAATATGAAGAGACTCAAAGACTGGTGTAGGTTCAATGTTAATTAACATATGCTTTTTATATTAAATACAGTAAAATATTAATTGTTAGTTTAAATAATGACGTTGATCATTAAACATTTTGTACTAACTAAATATTAAATAAATGGTATTGATGCATGCATCAAATTTTTTGTACTATTATTATTTATACTATAAAGTAGTTTAATTAATGAGAATCTTACTTGAATATCATCAATCAAATCTTTTTCTTTCCTTCTTCCTCATCTTCTTTTTTCTCTTCTTCAATGTCTTCATAGTGGCTAACTAACTCTTCTTTTACATATTCTTCTATATCATCTTCATTCTCTTCTTCAACATTAATCAAATCTTCATTGGAGTTAAACAACTCTTCTTCTCTCCCCTCTTCTTCTTTATCTTCAATAATTTGGTCTTCGTAGTTCATCACATCATCACTTTCTATTAGGTTATTTTGTATCTCTTCTTTATTTGCTTATTATATATTTTCTTCAACAATTTCATCTAAAATTCTATCAATTAAACTATCATGAGTTTTTATGTGATTTTTTAAAGAATGACGAGAGAAAGTTCTTTCGCATTGTAGATATATGTGTTACATTTTTGTAAATGATTTATATTTAAAGAGGTGAAATATTCAGTATCAAGAATGAATAAAATTTTCATTTTTTTATTTAATTAGCTGCATCAAGTAACAATGGTGAAAGTGACGTCAAATAAACAATGATCATTGTTAAACCATCAACAATTATAAAAATGATGTCAAGTAACAATAGAATATAAAAAAATATGAAATCATATTTAGTATTCTGTATTATAACATGAAATATGATTTTTGCGATGGTAATATATTAATACGTTTATTAATGTAATTTTTAATTTCGTGTAATTTTTTAATTTTACATTTATTAATATAGTTTCTGACTTTTATGATGGCATGATATGAACTAAATTTAGGACTGAATTCAAGCGTTTATCAACGATAATATAAGTTATATATTTATTGATGCAATTTCTATAAAGGTATGATGATGTATTTACTGATGTTTTATGTAATGTATTACATTTTTAAAATTAATAAAAGAAAAACGAAAACGAGAATAAATAGCTTATTCTTCATATCATCCTTTACTAGAAAAATATAATTTTCAATTTTCAAGCAATAACCCAAAAATGAGTGGCAGCCAAGACAGATTTACTATTGGTACATTCTCTTTAAAACGTTTACAAGTTAAAAGATCAAAACGTTTGAGTAAAGATATAATTATATTCGTTATTAATTTTATATACGTTTATTTAAATTTACTTATATCTATATATTATATTTCTCTAGATATCAGGAGATGATATAAAACAATTCTACTTTATTTTATTAAATCTTAACAAACACACTAATCAATAGTTACAATAATAATAAAGCATCTGAAGATAATATAGGAGTAGTTCTACCAAAAAAGACCTGTATTAAAAATATCAATTTATTTTCTAATAATAAATTGATGCCTGTTGCTATTGATGATACTACCACTATCTTCACACCCGTCAGACCCACACCAGCCAAGCCTACGATCTTCACACCTGTCAAATTCACCACTATCTCCACACTCGTCAAATCCACTACCATCTCCACTGCTATTACCAAGAAGCCAAATATCAAGTCTAACACCATTACCTTCACCACTAAAAAAATCATCAAGCCCAATATCACTACCTTTACCCCTAAAAAAATCACGCCTTCTCAATTAATAGTGAGTTTTTATTATTTCATTTGATATCTTTATATTAAATTGAATTTTTAATATATTTATCATATTTTTATATCAGTTAACGGAAATGCAATTGGCTAGCACCTTGTCATCTTCATCATGAATGAAAATACAATCAACTGGTGTTTTATTATCATTGTTATCGCATCTACCTACGTAAAGCAAAAAAACTGTCGAAGGTTCGAGTTTATAATATACGTTATAAATATATTTATTGCATGATATTTATCATTATTAATATATATATATTTATCATAATTAGCTACTGTTAATTCGTGTACTTTAGATAAATTGTTGCTGCTCTGCCAAAAGAACAGTGCGAAGCATGATCAAATTTCAAAAAGATAAGACGAGTTAGAGACGATTATTATCAAGCAAAAAGATAAAATTGATAAAATTTTATCAAAATTCGAAGAGCATAAATTCAATACAGAAATCAGAAACAGCAAAAAGGAGGGTAAAGATAAAGGAAAGAAAAATAAAATCAAATTTTATCAAGTAAACATATGTATGATTATTATTATTTCTTTGTTTTACTTTATTTTGATTTTAATTATCAACTTAATTTATATTACAGGAAGCGATTTGAAAATTATCCTATGAGTTATTTCATGAACATAAGCAACTAATAGATGATGAACTCAAAGCACGCCTAAAGGCGAAATTAGATGGTGATAAATATTGCATAAATCAGCTTCGAAAACTGAAAGACAATGACATTAGTTACGACGATCTATAGGATAAAAAGCTATATTTGGCTGTTAATATTTTTATTTATATTTTTAGTTGTCATAATTTATGTTGTTTATTAACTAATAATTTATTTAAATAAACTAAAGTTGCTTAGAGTGAATCGTATTAAGAAGGGGTACTATATTCACTGTATAAAAGAAAGCCTAAGGTCTGTCTTCAGGTTTAACAGGATTAAGCCCTTTGGAGACAACTAGTTCAAGAAGCAAATAAAAGATTGGAAAACAAGCAAAGAGATAAAAGCAGTATATGATGATCTATATTGCCCAAGTGATCCAGATGACCTATCATCAGACACATATATCACGTTGATCATCAAGTCTGCTTTTACATCTAATAAGAAACTAACGCGAAAAAATGCTGTTTAGACTCAATCAGTGCTCGAAATAATTTTTAATGTTGAATATCTTTCGACGAAAATTGATACCGAAGTGATTGAGTTGTGAAAAGATGTTATTGAACGTAACGAACAGATAACATTATAAATATTTATTGCTTCATAAACTTTATTTCTTATAATGTTCTATCTTTAATTAGGATGATGAGAATGAGCAGTATGAGGAGGAAAAAGAAGTACAGGATAGCCCGCAACACAGTAAATATGCTTCCACTGATAAAGAGTTATACGATCTTTATCAAAGCCTAGAAAATGATGCGAATTTTATGGATTAAATGTGTTTAATACCTTTAATTATAAATTAACTAATGTTACTTTATGATGTATTGAAATATATATGCATTTTAGCGTAGAAATTTATAATAAAAATTACCATAAATTACAGTGATTGCTTTTGTATTTTTGCGTCAAACAATATATTAATCAATACTAGTATACTTGTTTTTTAACACCGTCATGTGATACTATTGTTTCACTATGTATTGTTTTACATCTAACATGTATTAATCAATGCTTTTTTAAACAGTGTTAATTGATATAGGGTTTGTATATTAACACTTTTTGGTGTTGATCAATACATAACGTATATTGACACATTCTATACCTATTTGAAACTTCCTGATGAAGTAAAATTAATAAAATCTGGTAATTTATTATAGGGCAGTATATATCTATATTTAATTAATTTATATCGTAGTAAGTAATTAGTTATAATAAGTTCATTTTATATAAATAAAATAGCTTTTTGCAAATTAACTTTTCTGTAAGTTTATTAACTCAATTATAAGTTTTGAAACTCTTTTGTGAATTTCAGTATTATAAATAAAGGAATCAATTTAAATCCATATAAATTTACTTTTTTTTTAACATTATTCTTAATTTAGAATTTATTATAATATCTTATACTAATTTACTATTAAATTCATTATTATGAGTTCGATTAATCTATCTTAAATTTTAAGATATGATAAATTGCCAAGTTGATTCAAGTATAATAGATACTTGTAAGACTTAGAGAAAATCCTAAGATTGGAAACTTCAAAGTAAAGAATTAACTGCTACAGTCTTTCAACTTAAATATTAAAATAACCAAAAATAAACCTGATGATAGTGTATTCTTAAAATAAAAATATTTTATCAGGTAAGAAGTTGTAAATCATGATAAGACTCAAATATAATGATACAAAATCTAAATTGGTTATAGATTAAATATTTTCAAGACCTTTTACTAGTAAGAAAATATAAGTATTTTAGTATAATTCTATTTTTTATTTGTTTACATGAAATTGTTTTAGTTAAAATACTTTTTTATCATGCATTAGCACTTAAAAGATTGCTTACTTTTATTCTTACTACGAAATAATATGCATCAAATAATGATAGAAAAGCTATGCTTGCAACCTTCCTGTATTTATTAATTATATTGTACTTAATCATTAACACTAATAACTAAGGATATTAATAATACAATATTTAGTTATTTTGCATATTTTTTAGCTATTATAACATCTGCTTCTTTAATGCATTTTTTGTAATACTTGAATATATAGTTAAAAGGTATATCTAATTTACTTTTAAGTTTGCATTCGTTTAGGTAGAATGCTAAACTACTCTTTTTAACCTTAAAATAAAATTTCTTAAAACAGAATCAAACATCAATAGCTATATATCCAAGAATTTTAAGATATTTCAAATAGAAGTTTTTATTATTAATTTTTATCTTATTATATTGATATTATCATTTTTGAAACTTAAAAGTTTAATAATATATAATTGAATATCTATTCAAGAATCTCTATTTTTTAACTTTCTTTATAATAAATCACTAATTATATTGTAAATCATTAAAACCTATTTGTATATCCAGAAATAAAGTTTTGAATATAAGGTAAATACTTTTAATAAATTAATATGAGATCTGCATATAATTGTAGTCTAAGTAGATCTGACGTAATTTCAACATCGATAAAACAAATTTGTTTTAATAGATTAGGATTATCTTTTTAATGAACTAATATGCAGATTATAAATACATTAAATTCATCATTATGTGTAGTAAGAAATTTATCTAGTTCAAGTGAACTATATATCTCTATATCCTATATAAGAATAAGAGTTTAATTTTTCGTAAGCATTAAAAAAATTAACAGATTGTTATACTCATTATTATTTATTAGGTTGTAATTATTTATAAATACCTAAAAGAAATAAGTATTTAGTGATAAGTTTTTGATATATTTATATAAATAGTTGTTTAATACTGTCTAACTTGAAAGAGGTAATCCATCTTTATGGGCTACTTTGTATTCATAATATGTAGGATTTAAGTAGTACTAATACAAACTTTATGAACTGCTTTTAATATATTATACTGATCAAAATGATTTTATGTTTTTACACAAATATATTACTTCTTCTCTGTATAATATTCTCAAAGTGAAAAAATGCTAATAATTTTGATCCTAAATTTTGATACACTTCTGAGAATATTAAATAATATGCAGTATTTACTAATTTGATCTTACATATAGATAGTATATTTCTTTAGGTATTATAATATTAAAGAAAATTTAATACTCATAATATTCACAATAGTCTTTTATTATTAATTAAATAATTATTAATATACAAAATATAAATAAACATTCTATTAATATATTCAGCCTTATCACTTACAATAGTAGATATAAAGTATATAAGTTACTTATTAAATAAGCATTGTTGAAGTATAGCAGTTATCTCACTATCATATTCTACTATAATCACATTATATAATAGAATACTAGCTAAAGAGCCAGTGTCATTATAGCAGGTAGTTTCAATGTGATCAGTTTAGTCAGAAATAATTAGAGTATATATATTATTAATTCAAAAAGTTATAATAACACAATTAATTTTTTTTAATAGATGTAAAAAAAATGTATAACAGGTTGGCAAAAAAATTGCGAATAAATATATTCTTAATAGGTGATATTTAGAATAGTCTTCTTTAAAAATATTATATATCATAATAGAAGAAGACTACTTTATTACTAGTATATACTTCAAATATGATATGTAGTCTTCTTCAGAAATATTATATAAAACTTGGAAGGTTACACCTTGATGGTATGTGATTAGATACAATTCAGATATAAAGAAGTCTAGATATATATTAGCAACAAATAGACAATAATTAGATTGTAGAATATCATACTTTTTAGCAATCAAATAGACTGATCATAGTAATGTATATTACACCTTTAACTTTGAACGTGAAATTGGCATACATATATTGATAACAAATAGGTAATAGTTAGGTTGTAAGATTAGCATACTTTTTGGTAACCAAATGGGCTAACTATAATAATACCTATTATATTTCTAATTCTTAAACAACTGATTATTAAACTAGACTCTTAAAAGTAACGAAAAAGTATCAGAAAGGTTCTAAAATCTAAGATGCAGTAAATTTTCATTCAATTTTAGCTGATACTATAATATAATTTTGACCAGAATAATAAGATGCAAAAATGGTAAACATATACTAGCAACTAAGTGATATACATATATTAGTAATTAATAGGTAATAGATAGATTACAAAATAATGCACTTTCAGTAAGTAGATGAGTTAACTATAGTAATGTATAGTTTTTTATTTTATATTTTAAATTCCTGATCTGTGGGTTAGCAAAAGTCACGTGACCAGTATAGTAGATATAGTAAAAATTTGTTTAAATTTAGCTAGTACTATTCTCTAATTTCAGATTTACATTAGACATAATATTTCAATTTTAAACTGACCTAAAATTGGCAAATTAATAGAAATACTCTGGTTCTCTCTTTTTTTTTTTAACGATATGATACTGTCTTAAGTTTATTATATTTATGTTAAATTATTACAAATAAAAATAGAAATAAAAAACTAATTTATAAGTAAAACAATAAAAAATTAAACTAAGATTATCCTCTGTGATTCTGTTACAAACCTGTTTGGATTGACCAATCACTGGAATATCTTTCAGAAAAAATCAAAAGATCCATATCTAATGATTAACTCCTCAACAAGATATTCAAATGAAACTGTCAGTACTATCTAAGAAATCTATCCAAGAGAAACCAAATTTGATTGCTGATAATATTCAATCTGACCATATTGATGATATTTGTTTAGAAATTTTTGTAAGGATTGAACATTTTATCTTAATTTTTTTCTTTTTTAACCTTTTAAAAATTCCTAATTTTCTTTTTTCTTTAATCATTTTGTTACACCTGGGGATCCAAATATTATCATAAAAGACAGTGGTAAAAAAGTTTGAGGTATCTATAAAAATGTTTCTGACATTAGAAGGGGAGAACAGTTCCTTTAACAATGTTAACATATTGTTAGGGATTATTCCTTTGGCCAAATAAATGCAGGTAGTGGAATGGAGTGAAGGGTTCAAGTATTCTATTAGATTCTCTTTCATAGTAAGATAGGAGTTAAGTCTATAATCATTCTGATTAATTTTATCAATGATAATCTTATGAAGAAATTCATATGTTGATATACGAATATTAATAATATTTTGTATTCTATTTGGACAATTCCATAAATGATTATAGTCTTCATTATATTGTTTGCAGAAAATACATAACCAGTTTTATATAGATCAGGATGCCTAACTGAGAGTCAATCTAAAGTGAGTAATTCTTTGATCAATGATTTTAATTTAAACTCTTTCTTCATCGTTAAGTAAAAGAGGTGACAGTAGAATTATCACCCATATTTGAAGTGAAGACAGAAAAAGAAGTAGGTCAATGAATATCAGAAGAAAGAATATATTGAGTTAATGTGAAATTTCGGTTGAGATCTATGAAGGTTAAGAATTGTTTAGCAGCATTCATATGTTTTCAGAATTTCTAATTGAAGATTTTATAGGAACTTAGTTAAAGTTGACAAGAAGTTGTAAATCTTCAAAGGCTATATAATTAATAGTTAAAGGTGGTATAAAGCATTCAGCTTTTGCTAAGGCATCAGCTATGTTGTTGTAATAATCTCCTGAGTGATCTTTGACTTTTATTAATTTGACTAAAAGTTGCAGTTCATTGATAATATGTGTAACTAATGTCCAAATATTGTAATTAGGTATTTTTTCACGAGTTCTTGTTGTATAATTATTGTTTAAACAAAAGTTATTGTATTTATCAATA
This sequence comes from Funneliformis mosseae, assembly GCA_910592005.1. Lineage (NCBI taxonomy): Eukaryota > Fungi > Glomeromycota > Glomeromycetes > Glomerales > Glomeraceae > Funneliformis > Funneliformis mosseae. The sequence goes on from CAJVPP010000578.1 coordinate 10,588, forward strand.
ACTGCTTGGCTGTTAAGGAAAATTGTTGGTGAAGATAATTGAAGGCAAATAATTAGAATAAAAAGAAGGGCAAAAAGTTCAGCTCTAGTAGATGAAGGAGAATTGATAACAACTACCTTAAAAGAAATTGGTCGATCTTTATTAGAATTTGGGCAAATCCATCCTAATTCCATTTTACAATCTACTATAGTTGGAGCTGAGAGAGAGCCATCTGTATAGAAGACAGGTGAATTAAGATTATTACAAAACTAAGATAAATCAATAAGGTTATCCTGATAAGAGATATCTGTAATGCATTTTGTAATTAGTGAGATATTTGGAGGGGAAATATCTGAAATAGCAAATCTAGTATTGAAAGCTCTTGAGTATGTAAGATGGATTGTCCAAGAAATTCTTTCCTCTTTAATTTATAATTATGAGATGCTATATAATTTTCAGAAGATTGTTTTATAATGAAGGATATCTTTTTTAATAGATATGGTATTTTGTTTCTTTCAACAACTATAATAGTGAGAGCATTGTAACCTTTAACACAAGTTGTATATGTGATTGGTCCACTAAACTTAAACCTTAAATGTTTAGGTAGATCTCTACAAAAGTTTATTAGTGCTGAGTCATTTAAATTACATCCAGAGCATTGAACAATTGATCTAATGTTGTAAATCGAGTTGAGAGCAGTATGTGGATCAGCTTTAACAAAATGTTGAACTAAAATATTATTTTGGTCTTTTATTTTTCTAATGATTCTTCTAATGATGGTCATGTCCAAAACAGGGTGGTGAACAGTCACAAATTCTTTTTTTCTGTCAGCTAAATTAATTTCTATATTAGGTATATTTATATAACTATTGTTAATATTATCTAATCTAAAAACATTTTTTACTAATCTACTATCTAAACTATCTAAGATCTGTTTTTCCATTATATTATAGATTTTAAGGCTATATGATGAGATTATATGATTGTATATACTCCTTTGAGCTATATCACTTCAGTTCAAAAAATATGAGCTAGTGATATTCAAAAATTGATTGATGAATAGCAGGGAATATTTTTGTAAAAAATTGTTGTATTTCTTTAGTTCCTTAGTGATAAGTATGAGAGAGGTAAGGATCTGCTCCTAATTTCATTAAGTAGAGATTGGTTTGTATCAAAGAAAATGCCAATCTTCCCATGATTTAGTAGACTTAATGTAACTCTGATAATATTTCTATAAGATTTAGTATTAAAGTCTGGGTCCAATATTAAAGAGGAAATATGTATAAAGAATGTTGAAATTGTAGTTGGAATAGTCAGATTAATAAAATACATTTATATGTAGATTTTGAGTTGAATTGATAAAGGAGTACTGTAGAGTATGATTTTAATTATTGTGTCCAGAAGTCATTTAAATTGTGAAATACACTTCCTTTGAATAGGCAGTCAGAAAAGGTTATTATTATTGATAAATTATGTTTTACAATTCGTTTTATTGGAGTGAAGATTTGATTGCATTCATTGAAGGATAGTGGAGTGGTCTGTAATCTATATTCTATTAACGAAAAAAGCACTATATTAAGAATATAGCAGAATTGTTTAACGAAAAGGGATTTGAATTTGAGGATGGTAGTAAATTTAATAATGGTGTCTTTGGTCTGTTTCTTGACAAAACATTTTGAATTGAATATGTTAATCCAGACTTCTAAAAATTTTATAGATCCAAATTCAGGTTTGATATATACTGTACTAGATCCGAATTTGATGTATATTGGTTGTGAGGTTGTGACTGTATTTGTTAGTAACTGTGATTTAGATTTATTGATAGCAGCTTTGATTATAGAGTAAAATTCATCAGCTACTTCTAATATATTCTCTAAGTCTTCCTTTGAGTATGCCAGCCAATTTGAGTCATCTATGTATTCTAGAGTTGAAATCTGTTTAGACAGAGAGGAAGAAGTCATGTATTTGACATCAGAGATCCAAGAATATTCCATAATATAGCCTTTTTTAGACTGTTTATCTCACATAGAAGTGGGTCAAAATATATACACCATAATAATGATGATATAACTTCCCCTTGATCAATTCCAATTTTCATATCATAAAGGTCTGAGAGGTCATCTTTTGTAAATACTGTATTTTTTCTGTTTGTAAATAAATTTATTAAATAAGAAATGCAGTTTTCTGGAATTTTAATTTGTTTAGAAGCAAGTTTTAAAATGTCAAGATCTACTTGATCGTAAGCTTTAGATAAGTCTTGTAATAGAATCCATAAATCTTTTTTGTTTTCCATTACATTTTCGATGATCAGGTTCATTATCTTTATTGGATCTTCTGTCAAGCCACTAGGAAGACCCGTATAATTATTACCTTTTAATATATTGTGTTTAGTGAGAATCTTTGAAAGACGATTAGTAATTATTTTGATAAAAGCTTTCCTAGTAGTCTCTAATAAAGTAATGGAACGGGTTTTTGTGATATCATAATTCCAATCTACAGGTTTAGAAATTGGGTAAAAGTGTGCAATTTTTCATTCAGATAGAATGTCATCAAGTTCAAAACACATTTTTATTAATTTCCAGAGGAGGCGATTTGTGTTAGAATCTAAATATTTTATCATTTCGTTATGAATTCCTGTTAGACCAGCAGCTTTGTCATTAGGAAGTTGTGATATGACTGAGGACCATTCTTCAATGGTGGGAGATTGCATAATATTATCAAACCATCTATCGTTTACATAATCTTTTGGTTGATATTGAGCTATCCATCTTCCAAAAAGAGGAGAAGCAGGTATGTCAAGAATAGCATAGTTTTGGAAATGTTTATTAACATGCTGTTTAATTAAATCAGGGTCATTAATTAAGGTGAGTTGACCATCTATATTCCTGACCATTAGTCTGTCTAATACAATTTTTTTTTAGATCTCTTTAGAACTAATTAGATCATTTTTTCTGGGTTAGATTCATATTATAAACAACGTTGGTCAATAAAATACTTGATTCTCTGATTTAAAATATTAGTTTCTTCAATTCTGGATAGCACTTTGAGATTGTAATGCATTGTTAATAAAGATTTTCTAATATTTTTGACATTGTATTCAATCAAGGTATTAGGTAGGAGAAAAAAGTGTAATTTTGCTAAATGTGTAACTGTTTTGATAATATCTAGATCAGCTGTTCATTCATCTCTAATAGGCCATGTTTTTAAGTTCAATCTTACCACTCTGAATTTGAGAACAATTTTATTAATGAGTTTCATATGATCATAGTATGTGATCAAATCTTTCAATTTTGGAGTTTTTTGATCTGCAGAAACCCATTTGAAGGAAATGTTTTTTGTAATAGCGGTCATAATAATGTTTCTTAGTTATTCTCATATATAATTCATATTAGAATAAGATGATGATAAATAGAGGAGATTGCTCATATTATGCTTTTTGAATTAGGTATCTGTAGCTTCAGCAAAAAGGTTTCATTTTTGTTTAGTTATAGTGTTAAAATCAAATTTCCTTCTTTTCATTTTATTGCATCTTTCTTGAGCCTCTTATTTTATTATGGATTAGTAAAATATACGGTAACAATCCTGTGATCAGATTGGTAAATGATTGACTTTGAAACGTCACAATAAAGGAAATCTGCAAAAATCCTGATAAAATGAAAATACCGTTTAATCTCTTTGATATACAACGTAAAGTTAAACTTTGTAAAGAAAAAAATGTAGAAAGGATATCATTGTTGCAGCACAATTATAAATCTTTGTAATTTCTGAGTGATAGTCCTTCTATTAGATCAAATCTCTAACCAAGATTTTTATTGAGCTTTAGACGTTCGTAGTATTTATCAATATTTATGTTGAGATCTCTCATTAAAATTACATAATATTGTTGTTTGTTGCATTCATCCAGTATGTTAAGAATTTATTTTTGAAGAATTCATCTATTATGTCTATCTTTAGAGTCTTTAATGTTCACATGTATATAGCAACTGATTACTCTGATTTTTATATATTTTTAGATACAAGTTGACATAAAGTAGCCTTGGGTTTGATGTAAAAGAAGATACAATATGTTTATCCCATTTTTTAGAGATTAATAGGTCAACTCCTGCATAAGGCTGTGATGAGTCAGGTTGGTTCCAGAAAGTAGTAAAGTATTGATTTGTTTGTGTTTATAAAACATTAATGATTTGTGATATATTTCAGTGAGACTCACAAAATCAACCTTGTTATGTATAAAGTGTTCTATAATTTAAGAGGATTTAATTAGATTTGTAAAATCATTAATTTCTCTAATATTATGGATAGCAAAAGTAAGTATGTCTCCTTTGATTATGTTATTTGATAAATTATCATCTAAATAGGAAATGTTTTTGTCAATTCTATCAATGCTGTTTTATCTATTTTCATGAAATTGAGTCACCTGGTTATTTAAAAAAAATCAACATTACTGTTAAGAAATGAAGTATTTCAGTTATCAGTAGAAATACTATTCATCTGTGATTCACCTAATATAGAGTATATTATAAACGATGAGCTATATGCCTATTATTATTAGTGAATACAAGAAATTGAAAATCTAATTTGGTGAGATGAGATTTAATCAAATCCAATTCTTGGAGTTTAGATAAAATTAAATCTAATGAATTGAGATTATTGTTATTATTGATATTTTTGGATGTTGTTATAGTTTGTGAGCTACTTGAGGAGGAAAAACTGGCATCTTTTCTATTTCTTGTATTAGAGGAAAAAGATCAATTATTGATTCTGTGATTACCAAGAGGATTCTTACGAGAAGTATACTCTGATGATTAAAATGTTTCTTGCTGATTATATTGTCTGTTGAGAATTCTGAATCTGCCGTCCAATTTGTACCCATTATGTAAAATTTTGTTGTAAACAGGTAGAGTTCATTTCTTTTTCAGATGCAAATACAGTATAAGCGATATTGTTATGAAAATAACATGATCTTGCAGGTAAAGTTTTGTTTTTAATACCTTTAAAACTAACAATATATCTGTTTCTATCTTTTAGTTCATCTGTTAGTATGTCAATATGGGTATATCTAATGATATATCCATTTATATTATGTGTCTAGGCTGCATTAAGTTGATGTAGTTTTCTAAGTTTTCTAAAAGAAACGGTGACGTCACGTGTAGAGTCATATTTATTTCTATATTAATCTACAATGAAAATTATTGATCTAAAATATGTGAGGACTCTATTTATATAGTTTTATGTGATGTTACTAGGGACAGATTTAAGTTTATAAATGGGATTGTTGTGGTGTTAAGTGGAGCTTTATTTATCAAATTGAAGGGAAGTTCAGGATGATTTATTAAAGCATCATTTATTGCATTCAATAATAGTTTTCTGTTATTAAATTCTATAAAAATATTGGCATTACCATTATGGAATTTTCAATTTATGTTTACAAAGCCTGACTTTTTAGAAAATAGTGAGGAAATGAAATCTAATTTCTCTATTCTATTATCTTCTGACATGGCAAAAGCTAGTAGTAATGCGAAAATATTTCCTTTATTATTAGGTTTAGTCACATGAGAAGTGTTTTTTATAGTGTGACATAAATTATTCTTGTGTAATTTTTGGCTTTGTGTAATATTATTGTTTGGATTATGTAAGAACGCATCTATATTGTTGTTGTTATTGATAGGATCTGCAGATGCGTGAATATTTTGTTTAGATTCTTTTATGATTGACGCGTAAGATTTTTTGTTGTCTGTTTTGTTTTGATTTTTGTTTGTTATTTTATTTTGATTATTAGACGAAGAATGTTGTATATTAGATATTGATGAAAAGAAAGGAAGATTAATGTGTTGTGTATTATTCGTATCTGTTGACATGTCATCATCATTTAGTGTATCCATTTATGAAGAGATTTCCTCATTATCATGAAGCAAAATAACGTCTTCAGGTTCATTGTAAGAAAGAGTCGTTTCAATAGTATTCAAAATAATATCTTTAGTGTTATTAATTCTATGATCGCTTGCTCTAATTTTATATAAGTTATAAGCATAAAACCTCATTAGATTATCAATAAAATTGTTATTGAGAAAAATTTCTTGTGCAGTGTGTTTTGCTGAAAAAGTTTTTAAGTATTCTTTATTTAATTTTCTAATAAGCCAAAAGACTTCTAGTGTTTCATATGAGAGAAATTCCGCAATAGCAAAGTCTCATTTTTCTAGTTCCAGTGTAATATAAAACTTCAGTTTTTGGAAGTTTAAGACTTCTTAGGTAAAAAGATTTTTGAAAATATCAAGAGTCATGTTGTATAGTTAAAGTTTTTAATAAAAATAAAAGTTTTCTTTGAAAAATGAAATTTTTAGAAATACTCTGATTCTTTGCCAATTCTATAATAGTTTTAGAAGAATTTCAGGTATTATCAGATCATGTGTTCTAAAGATCAACCAGAAATTATGTCATAATGCTAGCTGAAATTAATTGCAGATTTATATCAAATTACTGTGCTATCTGTCACCTTTTTTTTACATTACTTTAGCATCTAGAAAGGCAACCAAATAGGTGCATACCTCATCTATATTTATTACCAACAGGTCACAAGAGGGAAAACAGACCCATCTTTAGAACATATTAATTAATAGATTAAAACATCTTAGAAGATATTAATTAATAGATTATAACATCTTAAGACATATTAATTAATAAATTATAATGTCTTATGACATATTAGTCTTATACAAGTAGTGTTCTGAAACATATTAATATATTAATATATTAATATGTTTCAGGACACTACTTCAGAAATAATTAAATGTATAAAAAATACTTTACTAAACATCTAACTTATATGAATTCAAATTTTTATTTGAAATTATATAACATTAATAAATATAAGTATTAATATAAGTAATTTTATTTATTATTTATATTTTATTAAAATACTATTTTACTTTAAAATTTAATATAGTTGGATTCAATATACAATAGTATTATAAAAGATGGATTTCTGAAAAAACTTAAAATAATAGCTATTTATATAGGTATTATCATAAAATTAATAAACATTTAAGACAAATCTCTAGTTTAAATTTTAAAAAAGTTAAATCTTTCTAATAATAAATGTATAGTAAATTTAAGACACAAGATTGGTTAAAATATAGCAACCAGAAACTGAAATGCAATATATTAATACTATGAAATTTGCTTAAATGTTTGGATTAAAATGGCTAATGATAATGAAACAAGTATGTATAAGTATGTATAATATATAATAAATCAACCGCAAGGATTTAGAATTAATTTCAAAAGTGACAGCTGGTAAAGTTTTACTAATAATTTATGTATTTTTTTTATTTGTGATATCACAAAAAAATATTAAAAAAAAAACAGGATAATTTCTTAGCGACGTTTTATTTATGTTCCGTTGAAAAATATGTTAATTGGTTCATAAATAATTGGGCGGTGCCATTGACTGATAACGATAATGTCGATCAAGATCGATCAAAAGATTTAAAAAGAAAAATTTTGAGAAAAAAAATTTTTTTCTCACAAAATGAATTCTACACGCTTTTTATTTCGTTCGTTAAGTCGTTCTTCTAATGCTTTTACTTTTTTAAGGCAACAAAGACAGGTTACTGTTGGTTCAAGGGCTTTTTCAATATTATCAAGTTCAACTGTCAAAAAACCTGCTATTGTTAAGGTAATTACCATGAAAAAATTTAAATATCGGGGGGGGGGGGGGTTTCGAAAATTTAACGATTAAGTTTAACGTTTTAAACGTTCAAAAGCACTCTCAACCAATTCAAATTCGAACATTGAAAACTCTCGACTTTAGTGGAACCAAAGAAAATATATATGAACGATCCGATTGGCCAAAAGATAAATTTCAAGCATTTTTAAAAAATGATACTATTGCTATAATTGGATATGGACCACAAGGAAGCGGACAAAGTTTGAATGCACGTGATAATGGATTAAACGTTATCCTTGGACTCCGAGAAGGAAGGAGTTGGAACGAAGCCTTGGCGGATGGTTGGGTACATATTATAAATTTTTTTTATGAAAATTCATAAGGGTTTGACGTTATATTTACTTCGTTTCGATTTTCGCGTTTATCAAATATAAAAATAGGTTCCAGGAAAGACACTCTTTTCTATTGACGAGGCATTGAATAAAGGAACAATTATTTTTAATCTTTTATCAGATGCTGCTCAAAAAGAACTTTGGCCCCAATTTGTACCACACCTAACAAAAGGGAAGACTTTATATTTCTCCCATGGATTTTCTATTGTATATAAGGATGATACTCATGTCATACCTCCGAAGGATATTGATGTAATTATGGTTGCTCCAAAAGGGTATATATATATATATATAAAAATCAATCATTTAAAAAATTTTTGATTTGGAATTTTGTAAGTTTATTTATTTTGGTGGTATTATTATCATCTTGATTCGGTGTAACATAGATCGGGCAGAACCGTTCGTTCTCTCTTCCTTGAAGGACGCGGCATAAATTCTTCGATTGCAGTTTTTCAAGATGTTACTGGTAAAGCAAAAGATAAGGCTGTGGCTCTTGGTGTGGCCATCGGGTCAGGTTACCTTTATGAAACATCTTTTGAAAGGGAAGTCTTTTCTGATCTTGTTGGGGAACGAGGTGTGCTTATGGGTGCCATTCAAGGTTTATTCCTTGCTCAATATGAAGTTTTACGATCACGTGGACATACACCTTCCGAAGCGTTTAATGAAACTGTAGAAGAGGCAACACAATCGTTGTATCCATTAATTGGTGCAAACGGAATGGATTGGTAAAAATTATATTAATATATAATATTTTTTTTTATTATTTTTTATATTACTAAGTTATATATTTAAAGGATGTATGCTGCTTGTTCAACTACTGCACAACGTGGTGCTCTCGATTGGTATAAACCATTCCGTGATGCTGCCAAACCAGTTTTTGAAAAATTATATGATTCCGTTGCTGATGGAACTGAAGCTCGAAGAACTTTGGAAAAAAATTCTTTACCAACATATCGTGAAGAATTAGAAAAAGAATTAAAAGAAATTAGGTAAAACTTTATATTATAAATGATATTTTTTAAATTATTTTGATTAAATTATATAAATATGTATATTTTTTTTATATAGCGACAGTGAAATATGGAGTGCTGGTAAAGTTGTACGAAGTCTCCGTCCAGAAAAAAAAATGAAATAGAATTTTTGTTATAAACATTTATTTATATCATGTAAAAAATAAAAAATGTATCAATGAATTGATTGATTGATTGATCTTCATTTATCGATAATCCCTTAATTTAATATTTGTCTCCGAAGTGGTTCGAGAACCTCATATTCGCGTGAATTTAAAATTTAAATCTTTTTTTTTTTTACTTATTGTGAAACCTCATCTGAAATGCAGCGAATAATCGACAAAAAAAAAAAAAAAAAACTTTGAAACGACCTTCATTATGGTAAATTCGCTTCAAAATACGATATTTATTATTGAGATCAATTATTTTTTAAAGACAATAGATATTCTATCGTATAAGTATTTTCATCGCATCTATGGAAAACAAAAATAATTAAATAACGAAAACCAAAAATTTATTGAAAATTAATTATATTTTTACTTACATTTTGGCCAAATCTTCTTGGGTTTTTCCAATAGCTTTTTGTAATAACCGCAATATACTCGAAAATTGATTAGAATATTGTCTTAAATATCTCCCATGTATAGTTAATAATTTCATTATCCATAATAAATGAAATTCAATGTGAGGAGATTCTTCAATGTTATTGGCAATAAATTTTAATAATTTGTCCGTATATTTTTCTGGTAAACCTTTAACTATTAATTCAATATTTTCAGGTAAAATTTTTTCATATACTTGATGAATTAAATATAATTCGTTAAGTTTAAATGACATTATCAAAGCTTTAAGATATTCTTTTGAACGTAAAGTTTCTAATACTGTTATAGGTGTGATATCAATTTCCAACTCAAATGGATCAAATATTAAATTTTCATCTAATGAATAGATGAGTAAACCTTCCGTTGATGCCGCTGACCATGATCTACCTGTTGGTGAAAATTTGATAGATTTTGTTCGAATTTCTGGTCTTGTTTTACGTAATGAAAGGTCTCCTTTTTGTGTTCCTGGTAAACTATTATCTAACCTGTCTTCTAGATCACTTAATTCCCCTGTTTCATCTATTAAATCAATTGGTCCAGCTTCTGTCATATTTTTACTATTTAAAAATTCTTGAATTCCATCTAAAGATAAATTATGAGAAATCTGGAATTTTCTTAAAAGTATTTGACTTTTCAAATCATAAAGACAAACATATTTGCTATTCCCCCCAGCCAATATACAAGATCCATCAGCTGTATAGCATAAATTATTAAATGATTTCCCTGAAGAGGAATTTGCAGCAGTAGTTCTATCATTTACCTTTCTACCACCTGAAATATCTTTACGACCTTCAACTGTACCAGTTTGAATGCCATTTTCTAAATCCCAAAAATTGATTTGACCATCTAATGTGGAAGTTGCCAATTGTTTTCCATCAGGACGGTAAGTTATGGCCAATACATCCGAATTATGACGATAAACTTCGACATGTTTCCCACGATTAAAGACATCCCATATACGGGTCGTACCATCCCATGAACCTGAAGCTAATTCTATACCAGTTGGACTAAAAGCTAAAGAACTTATTGGTCCTTCGTGACCTGACAAAATATCTAAAAGTTTACCGGTCTGAACAGACCATACAAAAATTTCAAAAGTATCCATCGAACCAGCACATACAATTTCTCCACTAGGATCAACGGTTAACGCAGTGAATTGAACAGGCGAAGGTGATGTAAAGGTTCTAAAATTTCTATAACGAATTAAGTCAAACGCTCGAACAGTTCCATCTAAGGATGCGGAAAATAACACTTGACCATTTTTCGCGAATTCCACCACTGTCACGCCCGAGGAATGTTCGGAGAACGTGACAAAACAAAATCCGGATATTGTATTCCACACTTTTACTTTCCCATCATCACCTCCAGTTGCAATATTCTGACCATCCGCTGAATATGATAAAGTATTCATATCATAGTAATGTCCTTGTTGTTTAAGAACATATGATTCAGATTGCCATTCCCAAACTAAAAGTTGTCCTAATTTCGAAGATCCAAATGCCAACCATTCTCCGGTCGCATTAATTGTTACAGAATCAATTTTTTTTTGTGAAATGCTCAAAGTATGAATATTATTAAAATCTGGCATTTCCCAAATTCCAAAAATACCAGATGTAAAACCAACTACTAATAGTTTCGACGCTGCGTGATAAGCAGAACAAACTACTTTCGCTCCAGATTGATTAAAGTAATGACGAGTCACTATCATCCATTTTTTGGTTAGTTGTGGATCATCTTTTTTATCAATATCCATTTCATCCACATCCACATCCTCTTCCTCAACTCTCTTTATCTCATCATGTGATTTGTATTTCCAAATAAATAAAGCACCATCTTTACTAACGGTATATATCTTGAATATAAAATTGGTAAATTTTTTAAATCGAGATTTAATTTTATTCAAGGTACCACAAAGTAAAATACACTTACTGTTTCTTGGTCAGCGGAAAAATACGCTCCAATTACGTAATCTCTATGACCAGATAAAGTGATAGGCGTGAAACCTTCGATGGGATGTAAAGAATAAATTCTTGCAGTCATGTCTTTTGAAGTGGAAATAAAAAATCTAAAATAAAAATAAATAATTTTAAAAGCTTAACTAACAAAACGGAATATATATATATATATATATAAACTCACTGAGAATCACTTGTCCATGTTATAGAAGTGACATCATCAAAATGACCTGTATATTTTCGATGTAAAACAAACGGAGCAAATTCACGATTAAAGCCTGGAGATTTCCAAACTTGAATGTGCTTTCCAATGGCAACAGCGAAATATCTGATTAATTTTATTTAAATTAAATTAATTGTTTTAAGGAAAACACTAAATGATCACGTAATTCTTACCTTCCATCTGTACTAAATTGTATATCTTCAGCTGGTGATTTAAAATTAAAATGATGTAATACTATGCGACGTTGAAAATTAATTAAAAGAACTCTGCCCTCTGAAGATTGATCAATATATAAACCGGGAATTAGGCAAATTAAATTCGAACAAACTTGTTAAAGTGGAAAACGAATTAACAAACCTTCATCAACCGTTATTAACAAATTAGCTTTTGGCGATAAGGCAAGTCGTTTTATATTTTTTTTTGTCTCGAATGGAAAAGTTAGGGATTTGTTGCTATGCAAAAATATAAAGCAAGTTTTTAGGTACTATTCTTAATGAAAAATAAATAAATAAATAATAATAAAAACTTACTTCACAAGATCGAACACCGAAACACGGTTTCCAACCGGACTCAGCAATGAATTTCCGTCAGGAGTAAACAATAAATTTCCTTGGGTGTATACTGTTCCACATAAATTTGAAAACTATAAACATGCATTAATAATTAACAAAGAATTGTATATTTCCTTTGCTTCCTTTGAATGGAAGAGCGAGTTTACAAATAATTAAATAAATACTTTGAAATCTGTCTTCATTTTTTTTTTATAAAAAAAAAAAAATAATTCGAATATATTTATTAAATGGTGGAAATCACGTGAGAAATATCATCCATCTTTAAAGTTCAGGAAATGGATTTTCAATTACACGTTAAATTTTATATTTCTTTTAGAATTTGGAGAAAGAAAAATGTCTTTAACAAAAGCCGTCAAAGATCTTAAAGGCCGTCTTGATGGAAAAGTCTGCATTATTACTGGAGGAGGAAGGTATAAAAAGATATATATATACACACATATATATATTTGCCGAAGAGCTAATTTTAAGTCTTTGCTTTGTCATTTGTAGTGGTATCGGTTTTGAAGCCTCGGTTCTTTTTGCACGAGAAGGAGCTGATGTTGTAGTAGCTGATATCGATCTTAAAGCCGCTGAAGCTACAATTGAAAGGATTAAGGATAAAACCGGGATAATACATGTTCGAAGACATGCTATTGCTTTGAAATGTGACGTTTCCAAAGAAGCAGAAGTTAGGAAATTAGTGGAAGATACTTTGAAAGAATTCGGTAATTCTTTTTATAAATTTTCAAATTTATGAATTTTATTTATATATTTGTGCACGTTAAATAGGTAAGCTTGACGTTATGTTTAATAACGCGGGTATCATGCACCCTCAAGATGATAATGTTATCAATACCGATGAAAAAGTCTGGTAAATAATATCATATAAATAATAATAATTGTTTCATTTAATAGAGGGTAATTAACCTTTTGTTTAATCCATGATAAAGGGATCTTACTATGGATATCAATCTTAAAGGAGTCTGGTTTGGATGCAAATACGCTATTGAAGCAATCCGAAGGGGAGGCAAAGGTGGTAGTATAATTAACACGGCAAGTTTTGTCGGGTTGATGGGTGCCGCAACTCCTCAGTTAGCATGTAAGGATTATACATTTTAAAAATGTTATGTAAGGCATGTTATTCTGTTAACTTGGCTATTTTATTTAGATACCGCTTCCAAAGGCGCAGTTATAGCATTAAGGTATGTAAAATCCGAAATCAATCATCCATGCATTGTCTACTTTTTTTCATTTTCATTTTCATTTTTTTTTTTTTTTCTTTCGAATAAATAAAGTCGAGAATTGGCAGTTTGCCACGCTCGTGAAAACATTCGCGTTAATGCAATATGTCCGGGACCTTTACGTACCCCATTATTAATGAATTATCTAAATACAGATGAAAAAAAAAATAGACGTTTAGTTCATGTTCCATTGGGAAGATTTGGTGAGCCAATTGAAATAGCCAATGCCGCTTTATTCTTGGCATCCGATGAATCATCCTATATTACAGGCATTGAATTTAAAGTTGATGGTGGTCTCACTGCTGCTTATGTGGTAAATTTACATGATATTAATCTAAATAATAATATTTTTTTATTTTTATAACGAAAAATATAACTTCCTTATTTTTAGACTTCCGAAGAACCTTGTTCTAGTGTACCACCAAAAAATTTTTTCAAACCTTCAGAAGGAGCTAATTAACACTCATTCAATGAACTTATAAAAAAATACTTTGTGCATTAAATTGAAAATATTAAAAAATAAATAAATATGTATTAAAATATACATGTATTTATAATAAATTAATTTTGTCATAAATTTCAGATGACAAGTCCCTAAAGGTCTTTAGTCGTGCCATGCCATAACCCAAGTAATCAAAGTTTATATTACTTTGACCTGATTGTATCAAACCCCATAAACCCCACATAACATGACTTGATAAAGCAAAAGCGTTAGCTTCCAATCTAAGCTTTTGCAAATAATGATTATCATTACTAGAAGACAGAGAAGGTGAGTAAATTAAGCGTTCTTCAGATGAACTTAATTGTTTTTCGGCTAATATATAAGCTTGTAAAAATTTAATTTGTTCTTCCTCCGTTGGATACCAATCTAAATTAACTTTATGTGGATCTGAAGAATGATAATCGAACATCCACTCGCACCAATGATTACCAATATCAAAACCTCGATAATTATATCCAGAATATTCAAAATCCACCACAACTAATTGATCGGTACCGTCCAAAAGTCGGAGGATATTTCCATATTGCGTCTAAAATAAAAAAAAAAATAAAAAAATCTAGATGTAGGCTCGTATTTTAATTCAGGTTTAAAAAGAATTGGAATATCATATCTACTTACATCATTATGTGCAAAGACAATTGGAGAATTAAGTTTAGAAAGCATGACTTTGAGATGTTCAATCTCAAATTTCAACAACTCAAAATCGAATTCTTTCAAATCACCTTTCTGCTCTTCGGTAAACCTGTATGCGTTCGAAAATATAGTATTTAAAACCAACGGATACCATTTATCAATGTTGGCCCAAACTTCAGGAATTGTTTCTCGTGGCGGTGGAAATAAACGAACGATATAATGAAGTTGAAACATCCGTTGTGCAATACGACATGATTGAGTGCGCAACTCGGCATTTGTCAGTGTCGTAGATTCTAAGTATTGTTCAAACCTACCATTTTTGAATATTCCTAACAATTGTGGTCCAATATTTACGGATGACAACATTTGTAAAAAACGTAATTCTTTTTGTCTATCAATAAATTGATCCACTCCAATACCATATATTCGGGTTACTATTTTAGGAGGTTTTTCATTTTCAACTTTATTAGGTGGTTGTAACTTCGTAATGAAAAACACGCAATTTGTAAGAGCTCCACTGATTCTCTCTATTTGAATATGAGATTCATGAGAAATATCATTCCAACCTGGTATCATATCGACTATAAGGGGAATAAGTGCTTTACGTAGTTCTAAATCGTGACCTATTGTTCTATAATATTATTAATGGTTCCATTCGAAGTAAAAGCGGGGGATGGTTTTTTATTAAAAAAAAAAAAATAGTTTCTTATAAGGAAAGAAAGAATTTCCCATGACGGAAATAAAAACATTAAAATTTTTACTTACATCTCAGCGTCACTTGTAGGTATCATTCTTTCTCTTGTAGAATGATTACCATTGCTTTCATAGCTTTCATTACTTATTTGGATTTCATTTGAAAGAGTATCATTATTATTACTAGTTAATAATTGTAGAGTTGTCATTTTTAAAAGAATTAAAGAAATTTGAAATTTGAAATTTTCGAACTTGTTCCGGCCCCATCTATTTTTATATAAATTAATACATGCTGTGAAAGGTCTTGTGATGTCGGCTGAATTGTTTACTTGCTTAGTGGAATTTCCCAAGATCAAATAACGTTACATTTGCATCATCAATCAATAATATATCATCATAAATACGGGTTTTGACCAAAATTTTGGAAGACCCGGGTGATTACACGATGAATTTTTTTTATTTTTTGAGAAAAAATGCTACAACTAACAACACCATATTTGGGCTAATTTGTAAAAATGGTTTAGTCAATACTCTACAACTATTTCTTAGCATGATGGAAGTTTGTTTTAATTGGTTTAATATTTGTGATCTACATAAAATGTTACACCAAATCAAACCAATAAAAATTCTAAATTTTTATCACGTGTATATTAATAGTGCGAAGCGTAATGCGTTAAAGCCATGATAAAGAATACGTATCATACGCTAGACATGTCGCACGCAGATCATTTTCATATTAAAAATTTTTTGTGTAACTATAATTGAGTTACTTTACTCTATAGTTAACTATCGCAAACTGTTACACTTACCACTTATATTAATTAAGAAATCGATAGATTATCATGTGCTTAATCAATTCTAACCATTGATTTTCCTTTTAGATTACTTTTTTTTTTACATGTACGTGAAATTTCGCTTTAAAAATAGTTTTTTCAAGATCTTCTTACAAGTAGATACAAATATTCAACTTTAATAATAAAAATATATGTAATTTTATAGAAGAAAGAATATTCTCTTAGATTGTAAAATGGGGATTTTATGTAAAATACAAAAGATCAATTGTTTTAAAAAAAAATGAATTTTTATATTATAAAAATTTTATGATAAGAAGTTTTTAATAAATATTTTGAATTTAAATAAAATTTAGCTGAAATAATAACTTTTATTAAAGATAAATAATTTATGTTCTTCTTTGAATAACACTATTGAACTAAATAAACAATATTAATAAAACACTAAAAAGAATATGTAAAAATAAGAAAGATTATTAAATAATAAGAACATAATATATTTTACTAATTTAAAATTATATATTATAGGATATTATTGAAAAAAATTTAATATTCTATATTAATATTCTATTCTAATAAAATATAAAATATCTGTAAAAAAAATGTTTCATTTAGTATTATTTTTTTTTTTAAAAAAAAGTTTTTAAAATCAAAAAATTATCATTAAAATTAAATATCTCTTGTTAATATAACATATTTTTCATTTTAAAATTGTTTATATCACTTTTACATATTAAAATCAGCATATAATAGACAACTTATTTGAAGAGATATTCTTAAAACTACCAAACTGTTTAACTTTTAAAACTTATAAAAATGTTTTGAAAAGTGAGCAAATATTTTATGTTAAACAAAATTTTAAAATGTTAGTAATATTGTACAGTTAGCTTATTTGTAAAATCAAAAAAGTTGCGAAAAAGTATATAAAATTTTATTAATCAAATAATTGATATATATATATATGTTATTTACTATGATCAACATGCAATATGTTCAGCATATAGTATATATAGCATGTATGATAATATTAATTAAAATAATACCTTATGATCATATAAAATTTGTTAAATTTTATTGAAATTGTATTAAAAATTCACATTGTTTTTTATAATTTTTGATTAATTTTTTATTGAACTTGTGTTGAAATTACTTATTGATTTTATTAAATTATGACAAATAATTTGATAATAATTTTTATTTACTATTAAAGTAATAATGTATTATTGTTAATCTATTCTAATTATCTGATGTATTATATTTATTAAATTTGCGTAAGTTATTTTTAGATTAATCTAATTTTTATAAAAAAAAATAATACACAATTATAATATGGAAAAATGTATTTGTAATATTCTGTTACATATCTTATTTGTAATACCTTTTTTTATTTTTTTAATAATAAATTATTTTATTAAATATTTTATAAATAAGATTTTTAAATGCAAAGACAGTTTCATAAACAAAATTTCAATTACAAACAGTTTTTTTGAAATCTTAAAAAAATTCTTATTTACATTACATAAATGATCTTTTGTTTTGATTTGCTAAATTATTAACATTACACCTGATCTTAAATTTTGATTGGATAAAATTTTAAGTGTTACAAATAAGACATGTAATAGGATATTATAATTAAATTTATCCTTATAATATAATGCTTAAATTATTATTTTAACTTTTGTTTTTAATACAAATTAGAATTTTAATTATAAAGAGTTCTAATTATATTATTTTAATTATGAGTTTTATTTATTATATTTAAATTGATTTAATTTTTATAAATGATATGATACACAATTATAATATGATGCTTAAATTATTATTTTAACTTATTATTTTTATACAAAGCAAGATTTTGATCAAAATTATATTATTTTAATTAGAAATATAGAATTTCACAAAATATTATATCAAATAAATAAATTTAATTATAAAAGAAAGTATTTTTTTCATTATATAATTTTTCACCTTTTGAATCTTAAATCATTAAATTTTTAATTTTAAATTTTATAATTTTTACATTTTTAAACTTTTTTAAATTAAAAGTAAAAATAACTATAAATAAAGATGACACCTCAATTAGTTGCAACATGTGACAAATAAGCATCACAATGTTACAATAAATTGTAACATTATTAAAATTTAAGTTGCAACAGGTGATAAATAAGTGTCACAATATTGCAACGCTATCTTTAACTATAAAAATAATTTGAAAAAATAACAAAATAGATTTATTAGTTAAGGAAAAAAGAAGGAGAAATGAAGAATACCATATCAGATACAGAGGTAATAAGATAAAATTCTAACAAAGTTTAGCTTAACAAATAAATTACAGATATAATATAATATATTTTATTTGCTAATACAAGTAAAAAATGAAGGAAATTAATGTACAATTATAATATAAATAAATAAATAAATATATAATATAATAATAAATATAATTTAACAATATAATTAATATTTTTTAAAACTTTAGTGATTATTAAAAAGAAAAGTAAAATGAAGTGGAAAGTAAATCTATATAGTAGAAAAATTATATCCTTTAAACTGTAGAGGTTCGCAGGCAAATTTGCCTGCTTATTTATTACCCTTCTGATTTACTTTTATGAAAAATTAAAATTTTTAAAAAATTTTTTTTTTAAATTAATTTTATAAATATATATA
>CAJVPP010000579.1:0-29469 GCA_910592005.1 Funneliformis mosseae
TTTAGTGTTTTAATATTTGATTTAAGTGATTTGATTTTGACTTCATATAGTATTAACGTAGTATTTAGGCTTAACATCAGAAATAAGGTTAATCAAATGAATGCGCTCAATATTGAGCTTAGATTCAAATTTACTTTTGAATGGATAACCTATACTGAACTCGAAGTCAAAATCAAATCACTTAAATCAAATATTAAAACACTAAAGAAAGAGATAACTTTAGCCTAGAAAGCTTTATCCACTGACAAAATCAAGATTCTTTCTCTTAAAGTTAAAATACAAGAATTGGAAGGTAAGTTGGAAGACCTGAAACCAGATCTAATGTTTTATGATTCTGATGTAATAGGAGGAATGATAGAAGAGTCAGCTTAAATAAACAGTTCTTCTGAACTAACTCATCTGATCCTAAAGAGATCAATTCTCTCAGGCTTGAATTGGAATGGGTAAAGGAGGATTTAAATTTAAAGAAACATGAAATAGAATATATGAAAAAAGGAATAGAAGTGATACATGAGATAATCAGTCAGGAAATAGATGCTTTGTCTTTGACGCAATTAAACTTAATGAAGAAAATTTTCATTTCTAAGAGATAATCTCAAAGAAAGATAAGGAAATAGAAGATCTTTCTAATCCCCACCCCTGCCTATAAATGATTCAACGCAAAAGCTACCAGCTTAGCTCAATGATAATTTAAGACCCCTCATCCATGAGTGTGATCTTGAAG
Source organism: Funneliformis mosseae (assembly GCA_910592005.1). Taxonomy (NCBI): domain Eukaryota; kingdom Fungi; phylum Glomeromycota; class Glomeromycetes; order Glomerales; family Glomeraceae; genus Funneliformis; species Funneliformis mosseae. Next base: position 725 of record CAJVPP010000579.1, read on the forward strand.
ATAAAGTTATAGAACTCAATAAAAGTTTTTCTAGAGAAAATATATTAGAAGCTTTGCAAGAGCTATTATCCCGAGATGAGATAGTTTCGAGAAGTCAGATAGATATTCTATTCAATCAATCCATTCATAGTCATCCAGCAAATTCCAAAAATTTTATTTTGAGAAAAGGGGTTGCAAAGCAATTGGATAGTGCAGAAGTGGTACCATTACCTCAAGTAATACCTCTAGTAGGTTTCTCTAGAATCGCATTGGCTATCCCTGCCGTTGAAAGTTTCTTAATATCATATGTCATACTTACCTTATTTCTTTTTGCAGTTATATGGATTATTGGAAAAAAAATTTGGGATTCATGAAGTACAAATTCAAAAGAAAAAAATATAAATAAAAATATAGGCTAGACATTTATTATCTCAAATTCTAATCGACTACCGTATAAGTACTGATGCAAGTGGGACTTCTCTGAATCTTCTTTGAATATGAGCCAATAGCTTTTCTGGTAAATCTCAGGCGGATTTATTAAGGCATTTTCAACTTGAGCTACCATACACGCTAATAACTAACCAATATAAATTAGGTCACCTCCTTTACCATTATGCTCATGCTGTAGTAAAAATCGATAGTCATTTATTACAACATCTCCTATCTCCTCCTATTCTGATATTATTTTACGAAATAACTGCCTATCCTCTTCTATGATCGGAAGATGAATTTTGTTAGATTTGAAGCCTATGTATTAGAAAACTTAGTTGCGTAGTTTAGCCATTATACCAATAAAGCTTATCTTTAAAATATATAGATTTTTTAGCTGATTGTATCCTAAGAATACAGTTTTGCAAAATTATTATATGCAAAAATACTAATAGTCATCTTCAGGCATATCTAAGGTTAGGATGTATTATCGGAGGCCGTAAGAATAAAGTGATCATTCTAAACCAGAAGTTTGAAGACAGAAATTGAAGTTAGCCAGTATTATTGCACAAGAAAAAATATATAAATAATATTATGCGAAGCATCTTATAACTAAGTACTTAATAATATTATCTATTTAAGTACTTTACTGATGCTTCTAGCCCAGTTATATCCTTAAGATGGAAATATCATAAATTACTAATGTCATCTAGCGTCTCAATTTCTGATATGTGAGGTAAGATGGGTAGGTTAACAATTATCTCATTTTTTCGCATATATAAAACTGGGCTGCTTTTTTCTGAAATTGATACATGCTCTTTATAACGTATATGATAGACCAATTTATGAAAGAATAAATTATACTTTTCAATATACTTTGCAAGCTTACTAGGATATCAAGTAAAATCAGAGCATATTTTTTCCTTCATTTCGTCATCTACCGATAGGTTTTTATCTTTTGAAATTTTTCTAGCGTATTTAATGAATCTCCTTCATAATATCTCGATAGGATTACTTTTCATGAAAATCTCATAGTTAAGCTATTCATCATGGAATATTTCATATAAACCTCCTATCTTTTGATATAACATTTCTTGTGCTTTTTTAATCGCATTTCTGTAAGCACGCTTATAAATAATCCCACAGGATTTCATCATCTTAGAAGTAATACTATTAACTATAATATTTTCCTCACGAAACCCTTAAGCTATAATTTGGCCTTCTTTTGTACATAATTATCTATTTATTTATATTTCTCATCTTGATCCTTGATTTGCATTATCTTATCTGAGAGAGCTGGCTCATACTTTTTATCATACATGATAAATCGGATATAGAAGCCAATAATAGTTTTTTCGAAATAATGATATAAAAATTTATATTATAGTTATTTTATTGTCTGAAGTGAAGTAAAAAAATATGTTTATGCATTATGAAAAATTTTTTAGTCACGTGATTATTGCATTTTTCTATCTGATTATGTGATTTTTAACCAATAAAATTTCCAATTTAGAAAATATTAGGAATACTTTAGACTTAATAATAGTTCTCATTTCTTAGTATATTATAATAGAATATTAATTAAAAATAATAATTTATTATTAATAAATAGAATTATTTAATATATCAAATTTTTTGTATAATAATTATAGTTTTTAAATAAAAGTTATCTATTTTAATTTTTAAGTCAGTTTTTAGATATTAAAATAAATTTCTAAAGTAAATGTATAAATTATTTTTCATTAAAATAATTATAATATTGTAAATTAAAAGAAACTTTATTTAGATAATTTGATATTACTTTAAATATATAAATTTTTTTCTTTACCAATAATAATAAGATTTTAATAAAAATTACTTTTTTTTTAAATTTTAAAATAACAGAAATATTACTAATACTAAATTTATTTTTCAAGATATTAATATTTTTTTATGATAATATACCTAAATATAAAGAAGATTTTATTTTTTAAAGATCATAATTCATTTAAAGTTGCTTATTTATTATTATAAGATTTAACAAATAGTAATAAAAAAAATAATAATAGTAAAGAATTAAAAAATGATTTAACAACTTTATCTATTAATGCAAAAAATATAGAAAGTATAGAAATAGAATAAGATATAATTCTTTTATTTCTTTTTATCAATATTATTATTGTAAACTAAAACTTTAGCAAATAATATCATCAGAATCAATAATTATAAATTAATAATATTTAATTCATTAATTTCATCTTGATGAGAAAATTTAAGTGATTATTATTTTATTTTTATAAGTAAAATATTGATTAAGATATATACTGTATTATTAGTCTATAATGTTAGTATAGAAATATATATTTTTATACAGTATGATTCAATATGTCTAAATATCCTTTTACTCAATAATTAAATTGATGTTAATTAGCTTTTGCAATATATTTTTTAGTAAATATTATTTTAGACTTAAAAATAGTCTCATTTTCTAGTAAATTAAATAAAATTAAAATTTATAATATAGAATATAGGATTTAATTATAGTATGAAATTTGAGATAAAATAGAATTCTGTAATTTAAGATATTAAGAACAACTATACAGAATAAATATTTGTATATAATATTTTTAAAGATATTATTTTATCATTATAAGCTAAAAAGGATGACTTAAACATATACTTTTCAAATTTCAGTCTTTTCTCATTTATAGATTTTTGATTAAAATCTTTTTCTATACCAAAATTTACAAAAACAAATTTGTATAAAGTTTTTAATAAGATAAATAATAATTATATTATAGATAAAATTCATAATTATTTTACAGACTTTTTTAATACTGATCACAAATTTTAAAAATAATATGAAACAGTTTAAAATATAATGATTTGTGATAAACATTTAAAACATTTAAAATATAAATATGAGACATAAGAACAATTATAAATTGAAATTTTATTTTATAAAATTCAATATAAATTACTTATACTTCATATATGAAGACCATTTCATTAGATTTATTAAAAGATGTCACAACTTTAGAAATTAATTCATATATTTGTTAATTTTGAATTTTACAAAAATCAATTATATACTTTAAGTTGAAACTTTTTTTCTCTTTAATTTAATTTCATTATTTATAGATATACTTATATAATTTTATTAATAGTAAAATAATTTTGTAAAATAAATAAGAATTAACATAAATAGTATTAAATTCCTTATTGATATTTTATTAAATTATCAAATTATTTATATAGAGAAATTATTTAATAATTCTTTGTATTTTAATAATAAAAATTAAAGTTATTATATCATTATTACTTATTTTATTATAATATTAAACTTATTTTTTTAAATATTTTCTTATGCTAAAATTTATAAATTATTTTTATTGATTAATATTATTATTTAATATTTAATATAAAACTATTATATATTTTATTTGATTTATTTATTTGCATAATGCTTTTAATAATACTTAAATTAAATAATTTTTAATATAAAAGATAATTTTTATATTTTTTTTTAATAATTAATTGCTTTAAAAATTTAATTTTATTAATTATAAATAAAAGATAATAAATTATTTATATTTTATTATATTTATTTTATAATTAATTATTATATTAATTTTAAATATTATTCCTTAAACTGTAAAGGTTTGCAGGCAAATTTGCCTACTTATTTTCCTTTTGATTTATTTTTATAAAAAATTAAAATTTTAAAAAAATATTTTTTTAAAATAATTTTATAAATTTATATAATATTATAGTAAATGTTATTTTTTTTAATTATATAATAAATAATTTAAGGTTATTATAAGCTATAAATTTGTAATTTTTAAAAAAATTATAAATTAAAAAATTTTATTATTGACCTTTAATCATCTTATTAACATTTACTTTTAGTAATATTAATAATAATAGAATATTATTAAGTTTATCATGAAGAATAGTATAATTAAAATTTATAAAAAATATAACTATCACTTATTTTTATTTATTTAAATAGATTTAATTATTATGTGATATAATTATATAAAAGGAAATCTTTAAATAATTATTATAACAGCTTTTATTTTAGTATGATAATAATTATAATATATTTGTGATTATATGAAAGTAATTTATATTTAAAAATATGAGACTGCAATAACTTTAATTATTACAGTTTTTATAATTTACTAAGAAATTTTATAACTTTTATTAATAGTAAAATGATTTAATTAATTCATAAACATATGAATTTTAAGAAAATTTTTAAAAAATTATTATAATAAATTTTTCAAAACTTAATTTTAAAAATTGAATTATTTAAAAAACTTTTTAATAAACTTAAATTCTTCTATTAAAGTTGATAAAATATATATTAAACTATATTTTTTTTTATAATAATTATATTATTAATATTAATATTTTCTTTTTTATTAAAAAAATAATAATTTTTTTTTATGTTTGTAGATAAATTTACTTGCTTTATAGTTTAAGGAATAATATTTTTTGCTTTATTAATATAATATCTTTTCCAATTATTAGTTTTATAATACTGTAATTTTAATTATAAATCTATTACTAATTAATTATAAATAATAATTAATAATATTAACATGCTAATCCTGTTGAATTATATCTGTTAGACAGGATGTTCAAGTAGTAATTCTTTTAAAGTTTATATAATAATTTAATATAGTTTTAACTAATACTTTATAATTTACATGTCAGTGTATGCTTAATAGTACTAAAAGTAAAACAACTTAATGGATTCAAGATTATAACGATATGTTTATCAATGATAAGAAATAAGAATTAAAGAGAAGGAATAAGAAAATAAAAATAAAATAAAACTAAAAGAGCTAAAGTACTAAATGCGAAAGTTAGGTCAAGTGTCTCTAAAGGTGCTACTAAGATATATCTAAAGATAAAACTAAAAGAAAACTAGAAATAAACTAAAGTTAATATGTTTTTATCATTCTCTATTTATATTAAATTTAATATATAAATGGATATAATAAATAAATCAAATATGTCTAATATATTAATTATATTTAATATGTCTTATTTATTCAATATATCAGTTATGTTAAATTTATCAAATATATTTTATATGTCAAATATATTTGATATATTTGACATTTAGATTTACAATCTTCTGCATCATATTTATTAATTCAATCTGATTACATTACTCCTTGTTTAAAATTTTTGCTTCAGCAGAAAGATTTAAAGCTTCAATTACTAGGACTTAATATTTAGTAATCTTTAGATATTATATCATTATTAAGGTAAGTGATTGTGTACAAAAGATTTATTGAACTCCAAGATTTTTAAATAAATAAAAGACTTGTACAGCAGTTCAATAATAGTGCATAGTAATTGTAGAAGCCTGTTGAGTACATTAAGCAGGAGTAAGAGTTTCATTATCAAGAAGTTATCATAAATAGAAAAAGCTAACAAGTACTAAAAGTTAATTATTCATACATATCAATCATAGAAGAGCTCGATAGGTTAATTATACTTTTTGAGATAAAATCATATTAGTTTTATAAGATTCTAAGTTTGAGTATTTGTAGTCAAGAGATCTACCATATGCTTCAGTTATTCTAATACAGTTTCAAAATTATTTAATATTGCTATTTATAAATTTTACTAAATAGTTTTATTGGGATCTTCATTAAACTTATATTTATAATAAATTTAACCAATGATAATCTGAGATATCTATTCAGATCTTTCCAAATATAATTTTAAGAGATTGATATATACTAGATTCTTTCTAACTTGTATCTAACATACGCAATTTGTATATATCAAGTCATATAATATTATATATATAAAATGGTTCATCAAATTTATCTTTAAATTTGTCACTATATACATATGATTGTAATACATTAAATATTAACACCTTATTTCTAATTTTATAATTGATTACAGAGTGATTTTTATTATAATGTTCCTGTTGTTATTATTGACATTGTAAAATATTCTGTTATGCATTAAATCTTCTTTGTTTTAACTGAGTAGAAATTAACTGATGATGTTTATATATTACCTATGAAAGATTACTTTCAGAAGAAAGATGTTGTAGCTATAAGTTAATAGATAATGTTACTTTTTTCTCATATAATAATTTGAAAGGCTTTATTTTAGTTGTGTTTTACTAAGTGGTCTGATAGGCAAATAGAGCTGAAAGTAAGTATAAGTCTCATTTTCCTTTATATTATTTCACATATTTTGCTAGAATATTACAAAGAGTTTAATTAAATCATTCAGTCAATCTGTTAGTTTGAGAGTGATATAGAGATAATAATCTATATTTAGTCTCAACAATATGTATAAGAGTAACAATTAATTCATTCTGAAAGGATGTAACTCAATTAGTAAAATTTCTTTTGGTATACTGTGATGACAAATTATTTTACTATAAATAAATTGTGTAGTTATTTGAGAAGTACAATCAGGAATTGTAATAGCTTTTACCCATTTGATAAGATATTTGGTAGTAACTATAATATATCTGTTTCCTTTTATAGTTTGAGAAAGAGATCTTATATACTCTATTCTGATCTGATTAAATAACTGTCTGACTGGTATTAGATGTAATTACTCTATTTGCTTGAGTCTCCCTTACTATTAGCATGTATCACAAGTTTTTATCTAATTATCAATAACTTAATACATGTTAGGCTAGTAATACTTAGAGGCTATTTTATTGTAAATGATATCACAACCTAAATGTTCTTCTAGGGATTCATTATGTATATTGTGAATTAAGGTTTTAACTTTAATCATTTTTATGACTAGTAATAGTTATAAAGGTTGTTTTTTATTTTGACGGTAGAGTTATTGATTTATAATAAAATATTTAAAGAAATGTTTTCTAATTTCAAGTTATTGTGTAGGGTAGTATTTGGTGGGTAAATCAGAGTGTTAAGAAAGTTATAAAGTTAGTTGTAAGTTTCTAAATCCATTTTTAGTTGTTAAAACTGTCAGTTATTCTGCTGATACTTAAGCTTTTACTCTACATTTTATTGTTTTCTCTAAATTGTAATTAATTTATGAAGAAGAAAAATTGAGATAAAGTATCTGTATTTGAATGTATTTTCTTTTTCTGTATCTAATTTTATAAGGGAACTCCATAATCCTAATTATCTATCTTATAAACTTTTTGAGTAGATCTGGTTAATTAAATAGTCATTATAATATTACGTGATCAATGACTAACTCAAATAGTTTATAAAGTAAATATGATTTAAAATATTCTATTCTTCAAATTATAGTAAGACATTCTAATTCAGTAGAAGCATAGGTTTATTCAGCATTATTTAGACTTTGGCTAGCATATGCAATTACATATTCTCTATTTTAATCATCAAGTTATGTCAATACTGCTTTAAGTCTTATATAAGATCCATCAGTAAATAATAAAAATTTTCTCTTAAAGTCTGAATAAATTAAAATTGATGCTATGATTAGACAATTTTTCAAATATTCAAATACTTCCTGTTGAGTTAAAGTCTATTCAAAAGGACTTTCTTTCTGTAATAGTAAATGTAAAAGGCAATTTTAATAAAGAATTCTTAAATAAATTTCTGATAATAAGAGGCCAATTCAAGAAATCCTCTAAATTCTATAATATTTTTAGAAACTGAAAAATTCTTAATTTTATTGATTTTAGAAGGATTTGATGAAATTCTTTTGCTCACTAATAATATGTCCTAAAAATACAAGTTCTAATTCATAGAATTCACATTTATCTTTACTAAACTTCAATCCTGCCTTCCTTAACTTTTCAAAAATGTGCTTCAGGTGTTATATGAATTTCTCAAAGATGAAAAAAAAATAATAATGTCGTTAAGGTAAACTGCTACAAACTGTCCAATCTCTTCTTTAAAAATTTTATTCATTAATTTCTAAAAAGTAGCAGATGCATTTATTAATCCAAATGGTATAACTTTAAACTCATATAATCCCTGACTTGTAATGAAGACTATTTTTGCTTAGTCTACAATTTCTATTACTACTTACCAATATTTGCTAGCTAAATATAATGTGAAAAAATATTTAGAATGTCTAAACATATCTAATAGTTAATCAATTTGTGATAATAGATATTTATCTCTCTTAATGCTATTCAATTTCTAGTAATTAACACAAAATCGTAAACTTTCATTTTTCTAGTATACAAGAATAATAGGTGAAGTCTATGAACTTTCAGAGAGTTGAATAAGATTGTATTTTAACATCTGATTAATCTCTTTCTTAATGAATTCTTATTCTAAAGATGTAACTCTATAAGCTTATTATTGTATTAGAAGAGGATATTCTATTGGAATATGGAAGTGTTTCTAGAAAAATCAGATTTTGAAAAATTTTTGACTAAAATTAAGAGCTTAATATATTTTAATCTAATAACATCAAAAACTAAAATGCAATAAAAATTTCAATTTCGCTAAAAAATTCCTAGAATCTGATTTTTCTAGCAATCAACCTATATGATATTTTTTGATGGCAATGTATCTTAATTGTGATAAATTACCGGCAAATGCATTAGTATTGTTCTGTAAAAACTGTTGTAAATCCTTCTATTATTTCTATTTATTATATTTTACTTAAATTTTTAATATTTAATTTTTTTATAAATTTTAAGCCTTTTTATTATAATATCAATCAGTTAATAAAACTTTAGCTATTATTATTTATAAATCCAAATTTGCATAACTTTTTCAAATAATAAAAATTAAATTAAATGTTGTTTTTATATTTGTAAATTATGAAAATTTTGCTTGAATATTTACTATATTTACTATACTTACTAATAGTTATTCTATCAATATTTAAGTAATTATATTTTATATTAAACATTTACTTAAATTATATAAGAATTACTTAATATATAGACTCTTTGCAATAGAAAGGGAGGAAACTACCAAAAAAATTTTTTTTTTACTTTATAAACTAAATATTATTTTTTTTTAATAAATAAGTTCAGATTTAATATTAATTTAAAAAAAATTTTTTTGGTAGTTTTCTCTCTTTCTATTATAAAGAGCCTATATATTTACAAATTTCTTTTTTTATATTTATATAAATACCTATTATATTTTTTTTGTAAAGTTATTATAGAATATATTGATAATATAGTTAAAATTTTATAATAATGTATTTATACCTTATTTTTATTATTTAATATATTTAAATTAATTAGTAGTCTATTACTTTGTAATAAGTTTTTAATTAGCTTATATAAAAAATTGATTGAATTTTTAATACAAAAATGTAACACATAAAGATGGTCACCACAATTAAAAAAAATAGCGTAATTGAGTTGCAACTTGTAGTGCAATTAAATTTCTTATGATACAATTAAATTGCATCTCAATTTAAATTTGAAAATAATTATGAAGATTATCTTTAGTAACATAATATGATTAAATTTAGTATTAAATCAGTAATAATTATCAGTATTAAATTAGTAATCAATAATAATAAGTCATATAATTAAATTATATAAATATCTTAACGTTAATAGATAATTATATTATATTAGTCTAATAATAATTACTTTTTGATTACTAATTATCTAATTAAAAATCACATAATTTATGGTAAATTCTAAATGTAATTAGTTTATATAATTTAAGTTCTATATTAAAAGAACTTAAGTTAGTAAATTTTATATAAATTTTGAAAAATTTATTGAAAATTTAAATTAGTATTACTTGTAAAATTTTAATAAAAATCATATTTAATTTTGATGTTAATTTTAAAAAATTTTATTACAATTAATTCTTGTTATAATGAATTCTATGCCTTAGACTTCAACTTCGCTATAAGACTATAATAAAGATTTTAAGAGATTTTATTGGCCAATTTGCTATAACAAGAGTATTTTTATTATATTTGTTTAAAAAATTCATTATATCAAGAGTTCATTATATCAAGAGTTAACTGTATATATAATTTGATATATGAAAATTTGAATTAGTTTTACTTAGTATAATTATATGAAATAACTTTAAAAAAAATAATATAAGATTAACCATGTGAAATAGCTGATTGTAGTAGATAAATTCTTTTTTAAATTATGTAATATTATATAATTAATTATTATTTATATAGTTATTTTAAAGATCATCATTATACAAGTATATTTTTATTATATAGATTATATTATTATAATTATAATTATAATTATAATAATATATAATAATAATAATAATAATAATTTTAAGATATAAATAAGGTAAATTATATAATATTATATAAAACTTCTAAAAAAGAAAACTTGTATAATTAATTTGCATAATCTTAATCCATTTTTCTTAACATTAAAATTATAGATGAAGGATAAAACCCTTTAATAATAGTTGAAACTTAGATAAAATTATATTAAAATTATAATAAGAGATTTGACAAAACTCATTTAATATAACAAAAACTGAAACTGTCAAAACTATATTAAAAACATAGAAAAGAGTATGATGAAATTATTTTGAGGAGATTTCAGCAGACATTTATAGTTAAGATATAAATTTTTATTTTGAAAATTTATATAATGATACACAATTTAATAATTTTTTATTTAAGTATTCTAAAGTTAACTATTATACAAGTATTTTTAATTATATAAGATTATATAGAATATTATTAATAAAAAAATTTTTAAATACAAAGATAATATATGAGTTTTTTTATTATTTTTATAATTTAAAATATTATAAATTATATAATTTATTATTGATAAAAAGTATTTAAATTTGAATTAAAGTATTAAGAATAATTTATTAAATATTATATTAAAATTTATAAATAATAATTTTTAATTATTAAAATTTAAATTCAATTGATTTATTATTAATAATTTTTTTATTTATTTTTATTTATTTATTTTTAAAAAAATTCTTAATATTATAAAAAAAAATAAATATTATTTTAATTATTCTGATTTATAATATATATATTACTTATAAATATAATATTAGAATACTGTTTATATAAAACTGTTATATTTGATATATTTGGTATATATTTATTTGCTTTTATAAATAATATTCTTATTTCTCTTTCATAATATCTATATTGTTTAACATCATAAAGATAATCATTAAATAATATTAAAATTACAAGATTTACATAATTTATTAATTAAGTTTAATTAGTATTTATAAATCTATAATCTAATTCTTTTTCAAATTTTAGATGAGATCCAATAAATATATCTAAAAATTAAGTTTGTATTATAATTTTTATTGTAAAATAGAGGTTCGGTCATAATTATATCAAGAATATTAGAAGCTTGAATATATGATTTTTTCTTCAAGATATCTGAATATATAGTAATATTTTATATATTTGATTTTTATCCAAATAATCCAAAATCTGAAATATATATATAATCTTTATATAGTAAAATGTTACTATATATAAGTTCTTATAACAATATCCTAATTTATGTAAAGCTTTAACTAGTTGCTATATGATATAAAAAGTCAATTTTATTAACTCATAAAAAATCTTTAAAAGATAACTTCTCAAATTTTCTATAGAAACAAATTTCATAATTAAATAAATTCTTTTGTTCTTGAATCTTTAATTATTTCAAAGTTGATAATGTCAGTTGTCAGCTTCTCTAACTAAACGAAAATGTATTTAAACTATTAAAGTATTTTATTTATTATTAACTTTAAAAAGATAAAATCAACATATAAAAATATACCTCATTGAGATAATCAGCTGAAATATTCTGTGAATCATTAAACTTTTTTAAAACAATTTTTATAGATTTATAATCTAATTTCTTCCAAATTCCATCTTTTTATTTTCTAAATTTTTGATTTACCATCTATCTATTGTTACAATATAGGCTTTGGCAAATCCACTTAAGCCAAGTTCTTTCATATCAGTAAATTTATCATAAGTCATCTATTCAAAAATTCTGGAAATCTTTCAAACATTGAATCTTTAATTAATTTATCATATGGATTACCGCTAGTCTATCCTCCAATTATACAATAAGGATCACATTCTTTACACCATAATTTTTAAGTGATTTATTAAATAAGAACAATTATTATTGAAGGTACAGTATTTAATTTAGATTCTACTCCTTCATCTTCATGGTTATCTATACATTTTTTTTAACAATTTATTTTATTCTAGCTAAATGATAAATGTGTCCTAAAGGATCGTTGTAAGTTTAATCAATAAGGATAGAAAAGGAAATATTTCGTCTACATTTAGAGAAAATTTCAAAGTGAAAATTACCCTTTATCATAGAATAATTTTTTGATATGCGCAATTAAAAAAAACTCTGTAACACAGGCCGATTTGACGCTGTGTAAATTCGTGTTTCATTATTATTAGTTTAATTTTCTTTATTTTTAAAAAAAAAAATTTTTAATGCAAAAAAAAAAAAGATAATCTTTTATCATCTGTGTGTGCAATCTGGCCAATTAAAAAAAAACTACAGGTTTCCCGGGACCAGCCCCATGAATTATTAGCAGCATGACATGACGAAATGAGTCGGGTAATCTTTTTTGATTATTATAAAATATCTGATTTAATCTTATCTGACCCGTTATTTTTTTTTCTTCTCACCATACCTTTTGTTTAACAAAAAAAAAAAAACCACCTGTAAGTATCAATTAAAAATTTTTTTTTTTTTTCATAATCGATTTTTCCGCAGTAATGGTCGGTGTATGTTTTTTACGAACAACTTCTACGTTTTTCAATATTGCACGAACTACTTCCTTTAGAACGTTGACTACCATGGCAAACCCAAAATGTTTCTTTGATATTGCTGCTGGCGGACAGCCATTAGGTGTAAGTTTTTTTTAGTAATAACCTTATTTTTTAACTTTAAGATATTTAAAAAATCATTTTAATAAATTTCTCGTGTTTAGCGTATCGAATTTGAACTTTTTGCCGACGTTGTTCCTCAAACCGGTAGATAAAATTTTTAATTTGTGATACTATCGACGCAGTAATCAGATATCCTAATTAATCTCTCTTTTATAGCTGAAAATTTTAGAGCCTTATGTACTGGAGAAAAAGGGTTTGGATACAAAGGTTCCAAATTCCATCGTGTTATTCCCCAATTTATGCTTCAAGGTGGTGACTTTACCAGGGGAGATGGTACCGGTGGAAAGTCCATCTACGGTCAAAAATTTAAAGATGAAAACTTTAACTTGAAACACGAAGGACCAGGTATATAATGTTATTTATTTACTTAATTACTATTTTGTTTATTCTGACCACTTTTATTAAATAATTGGATGATAAATTAGGTACCCTTTCTATGGCTAATTCTGGTGCCAACACCAATGGCTCCCAATTCTTTATTTGCACAGTTAAGACTAGTTGGTTAGATGGCAAACATGTCGTGTTTGGTAAAGTTGTTAATGGTTTGTAATTTTTTTTATTTGCTTTACTTTTTTTTTACTTTCCCATTTTCCTATTTAACTAAATTTTAATTTTTTTTTTTTCAAAATAGGTATGGATGTAGCCTATGAGGTAGAAAAATTGGGTTCATCCAATGGAAAAACAAGCAAGGATATTGTAGTTGTTGACTGTGGTCAACTCTGATTAATGTTATGTTAATGACGATGATTTTTTTCAATAAAGGCTAGGACTAGAAAGATTTTAATAGTTGTCAAATAATATATATATATTCTTTTTTCTAGTGACATTGAATATTGTGTCGTTTATATCATGTAATAAAGATTAAAATTTTTTATTTGATTTAATCATTAACAACCAATCAATATTTTGATATAAAATTTATGTTCTAATGATTAATATAAATTATTATTATATCTAAAAATTAAATTACGATGTAAGAATTTGAAGTTTAGCAAATTGTTCAGCAACTTTTACTGCTTCATCAAGTTTATCAATATTTGTTCCACTCCCTTGAGCGGAATCATCTTTACCTCCAGACTAATAATAAATTAATGCATTAAATTTAGATTTCAAAAAATTTCAAAAAAAAATATATACATAATATAATATAATATTACCTTTCCTCCGACAGTTTCTGAAACAGTCTTAGCCCATTCACTAGCCTTTAACCCCTTTTCAGTTAAAGGTTTACCTACACAACAAGAATGAGTGATTCTACTAGAATTTTCATCAACCGAAAAAATATATAAAGCTTTATCTTTTAAATTAGTTTTAACGTGAGCGATAGCATTTGCAATAGCTTTTGTATTGGATCCAACGTCTAATTTTTTAATTAGATAATGATTATCAGGATTCTGTTCAAAATAAGTATTTATCGCGTCTATAGCCTAAATAATTTTGGAAAATTTTAAAATATCATTAAAAAAATAAATTATATATGATAAAGTCATATTATCAAATAACAACCTCTTTTGTTCGAGCGGCTTTCTCTGCTTTATCAGCTTCTAAGAAAGCTTTTTTGAGACTCTGTATTTTTTCACGAAATTCAGCTTTTTTAAGAGCTGATATACTTGATGCGTCAAGTTCTCTGGTTAATAATTTCAACGCATTATCTAATTCGGCGCCTTGTAATTTTGATATTGTGTTAATTTTGTTTCGGAACTCGTCAGCAATCCTTTGAGCCTACAAAAATAAAGATTTATCAATTTTATGATCAAATAATTTTTAATCAAAAATTTTCAAAAATGGATATTAATGTTAACCTGCTGTGCCTCTTCTCCCGTGACCGCAACGATCCTACGAATACCTTTGGCGATACCTGATTCTTCCAGGATAATAAAGTATTTGATATCACCAGTTTTCGCGACATGTCTTCATAATTCAAAAGAATAAACACAATCTATTTATAAACAACCATAAAATAGATAAATCAAACAGTATACAAATTTCAAGCAAAACTTACGTTCCACCACAAAATTCTATTGAAGTATCTCCCCATTTAGGATTTGATACATCTCTCACAATATCTTCAACATCGTATCCAATAGAAACAACCCTTACAGGATCTGGATAAACTTCACCGAAAACAGCACGAAGTCCATGTATCGCCTTGGCAGTCGGCAATGAGAGGTCTTTAGAATATACCTTGTGATTTTTTTTTATAAATTCGTTTGAAATTGATTCAATTTGAGCAAGTTCATTGTTCGCGACACCTTTCTATTTTTTTAAAAAAAAAAATAAATAAAAAAAATTCAAAATTTTGTTGCATATCATTCCATCTCTTAATAAATCAATAATTAATTATAATCTAGTACTTTAAATGAAAAATCAAATCTTAATTTTTCTGGTGCAACAAGAGATCCTTTTTGGTCGATAGAGTTACCCAAAACTTCACGTAACGCATAGTTGAGAATATGCGTAGCAGTGTGATTATTTCTCAACGGCCATCGTCGTAACTTAACAAAAAAAAAAAATTATCTGATGAGTTAAAATACAAAGTAACGTTTAGACAAAATTTTATTACTACCTACTTCATCAAAAGTGGCAACTATTTCATTATCAACATTTAAATTACCATATTTTAGGTAACCAATATGCAAGACATAACCACCAAACACTTGCACATTTTCAACGACAAATTCAGCCTGTCCGTCTATGGTAATAGAACCAGTGTCGTATATTTGACCTCCTTGTTCGGCATAGAAATTTGTACGATCAAGAATAATACCAAAACTTTTATCAGAAGGTATATCGTTAGAAGATTGAAGGAATGTATGATTATAGAATATTGCCTTAACCGTAGCATTTATATTGCCGTTTTCTAAGTAAAAAAAAATTTTGTTATAATCTAATTCATTTACAATTGTTGATAAATTTATATATAATATATTTAAATACAAACGATATTTGAAAGAATCGTCAGTTGTTGAAACAATTTTCTCCTCTTCAATTTTCGCGAGGTCATGCATGTCCAATGCGACAACTTCTTGGTCACTGCCACCGGAAGAACGAGCGTTACGACTTAATGCCTTAGCCTTTTCTTGTTCTTTTATGAATTCCTGTTCATCAATTCCAAGGCCGTTTTCTTCGGCCATAAGACGTGTCAAGTCAACTGGAAATCCATATGTATCATATAATCGCCATACATCAGTTCCAGAAAGCAACCCTGCATTGGCTTGTTTAGCTTTTTGGAGATATGTATCAAAGAGCCTTTCTCCACGATCTAAAGTTCGAGAAAATGATTCCTCCTCTTCATCAAGAATTTCCTTAACATCACTGACGCGCTGCGTTAATTCGGGAAAAGCTACTCCCTGAGAAATATCGACAATTTTTTTTTTCCAAAAATTTCTATTGCATTAGAATATAAAAGATATCTCACAATTTTAATTTCTCAAGATTTACAACACATACCATTTCATTCACAACCGTGTCAACTAAACTGGAAAAAAAATGACCAATTTGTACATTAAATTTCTTTCGAGCATAACGTGCACCACGTCTCAAGATTCGTCTTAAAACGTAACCACGCCCTTCATTGCTCGGTACACCACCATCAGTAATAGCAAAAGTCAAAGTTCTCACGTGATCTGCAATTACGCGATATGCCATATCCAAACCATCTGTGTCATCCGCTCCTATTTTACCAGAATAAGGTCTAGATCCAGTTAACTCTTGTATTTTAATAAATATTGGTGAAAAGATGTCTGTATCGTAGTTTGAAAATTTATTTTGTAAACATGAAACGACACGTTCCAATCCCATTCCAGTATCAACGTGTTTACTAGGTAATGAACGAAGTAATCCATCTGATTCGCGGTTAAATTGAATAAATACAAGATTCCAAATTTCTAGTACACTAGGATCATCCTTATTAACCAAATGAGAAGCGTCACGACCACCAATACGATCAAAATGAATTTCAGAACATGGCCCACAGGGTCCAGTTTCGCCCATTTCTATGCGATTGTTACCAACGTAATGACAAATATAATAATATTAACTATAATTCCAACCATTAAATTATGATATATTTGACTTACCCCAAAAATTATCCTTGGAGTTTCCACGAATCAACCTCCTTTCTTCTACTCCGACGTCCAACCAAAATTTCTTGGCATCTAAATCAGCAGGTAAACCTAATTTTTCATCACCTTCAAAATAAGTTACATAAAGGCGATCTTTTGGAAGTCCGTATACTTCGATTAAAAGCTCCCATGCCATGGTAATAGCCTCTTTCTAGAAAAAAAATTTTGTTATAAAATATATGATGACAAAAAAGATAATTTAAAATTTTTTGATTCATACCTTAAAATAATCACCGAATGACCAATTGCCTAACATTTCAAAAAATGTATGATGATAGACATCTTTTCCAACATCTTCTAAATCATTATGCTTGCCACCTGTAAAAATACGAATTAAATCAGGAATCAGCATCAAAAATTATTAACATCATTCATACGTTGATTCTCTAAACCACGAATATATACCTGCGCGAATACATTTTTGACTATTAACCGCTCTTTTCAGTTTACCAAATTCGGAATTTGGGTCAACAGTGGCCAAAAATATTGACTTGAATTGGTTCATTCCGGCATTAGCAAATAATAAGGTAGGGTCTTCGAAAGGAATTGTTGAGGAGGAAGGGGTGAATTTATGGCCTTTTGACTCAAAGTATGAAATAAAAGTAGATCGTACTTTATTAGTAGTCCAGGTAATATCATTGCGTGTATTTGCTTGTGCCATATTTAAATTGTGAAAGCACTTTAAACACTTTGAATAACGAAAAGGAAATTGATTAAACTTTGAAAGAAAAGAACGCGAAGTTTGATAAAACATTGTTGATTGATTTACTTTTTTATAATGAATGGATCGTCCAATAATAGCTTTATGAACATGAACCTGAGTCATAATGTATCATAACGAAATCTTTTTTTTAATTTTTGTGCAACTTCATATAATCCTTATTCAGGGAAATAAAACCACTTCAATTCTGCCTAGTGATAGATCCAAATTCTAGAATTCTAGATATAATCTACTCGACTCATCTAATCAAATTTATCAAATCAACTGTCAAAAATAACTTGACAAAGTATACTCGGGTAGTATGTAAACATGACACGAATTAATAATTCAGGAAAAAACCCGTTGAAAAATTCAGTTTTCATGCTGTGCAACTAACCCAAATAAGAAAATATATGAATCTTAATATATAATTGACGCTTTGACAACTTTTTCTAAAGCAAGAAATGGCTGCTACTACAACTTTTATTGTTCCAAAGCGACAAATACTTACCAAAGAAGATCTTGAAAAGTTTCATGATTCTGATGCATTTAACGACTTTATTGGTTTTATTGAGAGATTAAATAATTCGGTTAAAGGACTATCCTTAACTACCGAATGTTTTATTTCTCCGGTAAATATTTAATTAGAATTTTCTGTTTATTTGAATAAGGTTATAACCTTTTTTTTTTTTTTTAGACTTTGTCAAAGATGTTGGAGATATTAGATCAAATGAATGCTTATTGCGAAGAGATACCACCTGTACAAAATGAAAAGAGTAGATTTGGAAATCCGGCTTTTAGGGATTTCTATGATCGAGTTGTTAATGTAAAGTTGATTTTCTTGTTGATTCTGTTCGGTTGTTCCATTAGATCTGCAGTAATTTATTCGTCATTTCATCTGACTGTTAGAATGCGGAAGAACTTCATGAAAATTTCTCTTTACCTTCGGCAGCCATTAAAGAAGTTTCCCGTTATTTTATGGAAAGCTGGGGAAATCGTAAGAGAATAGATTATGGCACGGGTCATGAAGCTAATTTCATGGCTTGGTTGTACGTGTTTATATATTTGGTATAAAATTTTTTTATCACAGCTAATTAATTCAAATTAATAAATTAACTTTATATTTATAGATTATGTTTTGAAAAATTAGGATTGATCGGATCAGATGATTACGCATCTATTATATTAAGAGTCTTTCAAAAGTGTGTATTAAATATATTAAATGTAAATATTACTTTTTAAGCTTTCTATCGTATTTCAAAAATATTATTTTAAATACAAATTTTTTTTTTTTTCTTTTGTTTTAAAAGGTATATAGATATCATGAGGAATCTTCAATTTAAATATTGGCTTGAACCAGCCGGTTCTCACGGAGTTTGGGGATTGGATGATTATCATTTTTTACCATTTATGTTTGGGTCATCTCAATTAATAGGTATGAAATTAAAATTGAGGAAATTAATTATTTGTTGAATCACATATTCATATTTATTATTATTTTAGGTCATAAATATATCAAGCCAAAGTCTATTCATGATAAGGATATTGTTGATGAATTTTCCAAAGATTTTATGTATTTGTCCTGTATAAAATTTATAAACTCGGTAAATATTGAAAATCATGTGATTTTTAGGTGTCGTTTTTAAACTTGATGCTAAGTAACTTTTAAATAGATTAAAACGGCATCCCTCCGATGGAATTCACCAATGTTAGATGACATATCTGGCAAGAGCTTTTATAGATCTATTCATAATAATTTCTTCATATCATAAATCATATATTAACCCTCTACGTCTTTACGCTTTGAATATTTTTTTAGGGGTTAAAGAATGGAAGAAGGTTAACGAAGGAATGATTAAGATGTATAAAGGCGAAGTGCTTGGAAAGTTACCTATAATGCAACATTTTATGTTTGGAAGTTTAATATATTTTGAAGGAAATTCTAATGAATTACAAGAACAGGATCATGATCATGATGATGATGATGATCACGTACACGCTTTTGGTCAAGAATTTCCTGATTGTTGTGGTATTAAAATCCCAAGTGCCGTCGGTGCTAGTCAAATGAATATGAAAGAAGGAAAATTTAGAAGGTTACCGTTCGATTAAGGATCAAAAGTTTTTAAGAATTAATTAATTTATCACTTTCAAAACTTGAAAAATATAAACATTAATATTATTTTTTTAATGTAAAATTTCTATTTATTAAAAATAAGAGAAAACAAGGAACATATTTCAATAATAAAAAGGCTAATGAACAAAATGAATTCTTAATATTTACAATGATACTGTAATGATTCATAACATAAGAATTATAAACTAATAAATGTAATTAAAATAAGATAATAATATTTTTTTTTATCATCGTTCCAACCTACAATAATTATGCAGATGGGATTTCTTCGTAGCTACTTCTTTTCCATATATCCCAAAAATGAAAACAACCAAATCCTCCAATACCGAAAAATCCTGATAATAAAAGACCAATAATGACGCCTAAAAATATTCTACCAATAGCTTCACCATTAAAATCGGGCAATAAAACTTTATCGATTTCGTAAACAGCTCCTCCGTTCCAAGCTTTACCACCAATTAATAATTTCGCAGATACCCATTGACCTTTGACCCCAACATTATAATCGCCACCTAATAAATCTTTTTTTATAACTAATTTGACATCATCGGCTAATAAAGTAGGCGCTTCGTAACCATCTTTTATTTCGTCAATAGTTGCTGGCACTATATGTATTCTTGCCCATCTACCTGCTAATTCTTCGTCTGAAATTAATTTGCTCACATTAATTTTCCTAAATGCATCTTCTGATGGGACAAATATCGTAAATGGGTTTATTGGATCTTGTACTAATTCGGTTAAATTTGCCGCATTAACGATCTTTAAAAATGTACGAGCATTAATTCCTTTAAGTAATTTAGCTATTGTTATATGTAATGTTGGTGGAATCAAAACTTTATCAACTACATGTAATACTCCCGATGAAGTTAATACATCTTTTTTACTAACTTCCGTTGTACCATTTGCACCATCAATAAATATATCACCATTGACCTTATTAACTTTAATCGGCTCACTATCTAATGTATAATAGGTTGATTCCCCATCTGGTATTTCTTCACTATACATTGTTTCATTAATCAAGTGATTATTTATAACTAATCTTAAATCATTGATCGCATCTTGATGCAAGAAATAGGCATAAATCAATCCTAATTCCATGAAAGCTTTTTTTGATGGTGCAATCATTGTAAATCCTTTAGCCGATCTTACTTTCGATATCAAATTACCATGATTAACAAAGAAATTAATTGATTTCAATTGTTCATCACTTCCAAGGATTTTCATAATAGGTGGTGGTGGGTTCAATTTTCCTGATAATACGTAAATGATTGCATTTCCGATTTCGACTGGTTGATCTTCTACGATAGCATCATTGAATCGAAGTTCTGTTCTCTGAGTTTCATCTTCTACATACCATCTTTGTAATATGGAAACAGAAGCTCTTTGTCTATGATTTTTTAAATCTTTGGTTCTTAATTCGGTCTTGATATGCATATTATTAAATAAATCTGAAGTTACATATTTCCCTTCCAAAACATGATATATTAAAGTATCTTTCCCTATGCTAATTAAATTCTCGTCAAAATATTCATCTCTTGGTGCCAATATTGTATATGGCGTGTCTGAATCTTCAATATAATGTTGTAATCCGAATTTTATCATTGCACTTACAAATTTTGTTGCTCTCAATCCACAAAGGTATTTATGTTTTGTAAAATGAAGCGCATTTGGTATTGCGATATTATTAATGACATGAATAACTCCATTTTCGGCCAATAAATCTTTTAAGGGGACAGTTCCATCGGCAACACGTATGTTACCTTGTTTATCTTTCTCAACTTTGATTGGTTCGCCCTGTACCGTACTCACTACATAACAAAGGAGGTAGGAATTTTATTTATATATATTTTTTATATTTTTTAAAAAGAAAAATTTTAATCGTAAATCAATTTTTCAAACCATTTGTATTTCCAACGCTAAATTTTTCCGAGTAAAAAACTTCTTCATAATTTAAGTGATGTTTAACAAATAGATCCAAATCATCTAAACCACCACCACATTCTCCAATTAAATACTGTCTTTCATGAAATTGTAATTGACGATTTATAGCATCGTTTGTAGGTGCAAATATAGTAATATGATTTCCATTTGACAAATAATCATCCAACTCTCTATCACGAAGAAAATTGGAAAAAACTTGAAGTTGATCAATAGAAGATAAAGATGTATCTATAAAAAAAAAAAATATTACAAACCGATTAAATTTACTAATTAATAAATAAATTTAATTAATTATTTTACTTACATATATCCCTAGGAGTACGGAAAACTTCAGTGACTACATGAATAATTCCTACGATTTCAAAAATATTTTTAATATTTAAATAGAATTGTCATAAAAATTTAACGGCTTATTAAATTTATTACCACTTACCATTATCAGCTTGCAAATCAAAATCTATGACTTGACCATTACCAACATAAATTTGAGTATCATTAGCTTCTTCAATATCAACTCTAATTTTTTGCCCAAGATTACCTGGCCCAAGTTTTTCTCCCATTTTCAAATGAGTAGTTAATAATTGTCCATTTTGAAGTTCTTCTTTTTTAATTTCTTGATAAAGTAGATGATACAACATACGTTCTTTGGTAATAAGAGGGTCATCTTCAAAAGCTTTATTTATAGGCGCGAATAAAGTTGCTGTTTCTAAATGATTAATATAAGGTAAAAGCATGGTTCGTTGTAAAGCTCTAACTAGATTACTAAATCTTTGATCTTCATAAAGTACATCTGGAATAGTTTTTTTGGCATGGCTGGGAAGATTTAGTAAAAGTATTGTAATAAATAATAAATAAAATATAGACATCTTTTAAAAAAGAGAGGAAAAAGGATTAAAAATGGTCTTCGTAATACAAAGTTAATTTATATAATATGAAACAACCCGCAGTAAGAATTTAATTTTCCAAAAAAGTAAAACAAAAAATCTTACGTACCATTGTTTCTATAAACGTATTTTTGGAATTTTTGTGATTTACAGATTAACAAAATATGCATCTGAAATATTCACAGGTTCTCGTGTTAGTAACAAAGTCTCAAACGTTTTAACTTTCGTTTGAATCATCTCGTCCTTTCTTTCCTCTTATACCAGAAACAAGTCAGGATGTTAGATAATCAAAAGAAATTGGCGTAAATTGATAATTAAGCTTGATCGAGGTTCCGGAAAAACTGATCGAATAAAGTCTGATTCATCATGAAATCAATGTGTCAACATATGCATGCATGTGTAACTGATTAACTGACCATCGACCTATACTACAGTATAAATATATAATATTATATACGCCTTATATAGAAATTTATAATAAATTCCACTAATTTATTATTGGTCGAAATTATGCATAAGTAAAAAAAAAAAATTAATTTTAACAAATTTTTTTTTATCAAATGGCAACATTCGAAAAAATCGAAAAAGAATTAAATGATGCAAAGGATAGATTGAATAAGGCGGAGGAGAAGTTGAAGGAATTCGAAGAGGGGTGGAAAGAAAAAAAAATATGGGAGTTGGAGAAGAAGTTGGATGACGGAGAAGAAAGGAATGAGGAGCAGAGGAAAGTGTGGGAAAGACTGAGAGACGAGTTGAAGGAAGAAAAGAAGGAGTTGAAGACGACGAAAGTGAAGTGGAAGGACCAAACGATAAAGTCGCTGGATAAATTAATTGAATTCAATGAAGAAAAAGGTAATGAACAAATTGTGTAAAAAAATATTATTTTTCATTTATTCCATTTCGCTTATTTATTTATTTGTTTGATATACTGTTTACAATATTGACTGCTTGTGCTTTTCAATTCCTTGCTGTGTACTGTTAATTAAATTCAAATGTTTATTTGACTTTTAAATTTTCAGAACGTTTAAGCCTAGAAGAATATTTATCACGTACTCCGCCATATTTCGCATATTCTCCACATAGCACTACTTCGAAAAGTTCCACAATAGCAGTCGGCATTCCTCCGGATGAAGTAAAAATTTGGAAAGATTTTTTCGAAAACGTAAATAAGCATACATTCGATCAAGAATGAAAATTCAAAGAACCGAAATTTATTGAAGATTTTATTCCAACTAATGAAGAATGTGTCCGCCAGGCTATGAATGTTAATATTTGCATACCGTTGAACAGGGTCAACTCTAGTTATGAGTTTACAATGCGAAAAGTTGCTGGTGTTGGGGACCCAGATTTCGTTTGCCACAAAAAAGATGGTGATGTATTGATCTTAGCAATCGAAATCAAGATTTTAAAACACATCAAACCTGGCCAAACATTACCTGAACTCTACAAAGAGGATTCTAAAGCGAAGATGGTTATACAGACAACTCTACAACTACTTATCAGAAAACGAACTTAAATATGGAGCACTTTCTACTTACGATTGTAATTGGTTTGTTAAAAGAGATCATAACATAAGTTTATATATTTTCAATCAGAAATCTTTTTTTGACTGTATTATTTTTCTTAATTTTTAGTTCAAAAATAAGTTCAAATTAGGGATATTACTAGTCAGTCAATGATCGGTCAAAGACTTTTGACTAACTGATCAGTTAACTGACTGATTTTAACTGATCAGCTGAC
This sequence comes from Funneliformis mosseae, assembly GCA_910592005.1. Taxonomy (NCBI): domain Eukaryota; kingdom Fungi; phylum Glomeromycota; class Glomeromycetes; order Glomerales; family Glomeraceae; genus Funneliformis; species Funneliformis mosseae. Next base: position 25,502 of record CAJVPP010000579.1, read on the forward strand.
CGATCAGTTAATAATAATATAATTGAGTAATTTTGGATTAATAGAAAGTTTTAATTTAACCAAATATTATAATTTTAATTCTTACTTTAATATACTAGCATAGTATTTTTTAAAACTATTTTATCATTTTTATTTAGTAATATTGCGAACTTTGATTTTTTTTCAAAATTTCAAAAATTTTAATTTATAGATAATTAAAATAAGGATAAATCTAATTTTAATATTATATTATGCATCTTATTTGTAACATCCAAAATTTTATCTAATCAAAATTTAAGATTAGATGTAATGTTAATAATTTAACAAATCAAAATAAAAGATCAGTTATGTAACAAAAATAAGAATTTTTTTAAAAAATTTCAAAAAACTGTTTGTAACTGAAAATTTTGTCTATGAAATTGTCTTTAATACATTAAGTAAAGTTTTCTAAATTAAATTTTATATTTAAAAATCTTATTTATAAAATATTTAATAAAATAATTTATTATTAAAAAAAATAAAAAAGGGTGTTACAAATAAGACATGTAACAGGATGTTACAAATACATTTTTACTTAATTTAATACAAAATATATTTTAATATTTAAATATGATTGTTCAGTCTTAAATTAGTCAACTAATTATGGCCAATCATAAATATTATAAATCTAAAATCTAAAAAAAGCTGTAATCTTTTTCTATAATATTATCAATCTAAGATTTATCATATTATTTTACTTTTTTAATTATTATTCTCTTCTACTTTTCGATCTTCTTCATTTAATATTACATTATATATTGACTACATTTTACTTCAACTTACATTTCATATAACTTTACAATTTTTAATATCTTAAATGACTCCTCATTATTTTACTCATTAAACTATTATCCCCTAATTATTACAATCTATAAAAAGAATCTTTTTTTACAATCATTCCCGGTATACCAAAAATAACATAAAATTATTAAACAGAATTTTCTCTATAATAAATATACAAATTTATATTAGAAATCTTTTTATTAACAAAATAGATTTATTATAAGATAACATTTCAAATATACAGTCAACTCTTGATATAGCGAACTCTTGATATAACGAATTTTTTGAAAAAATATAATAAAAATACTCTTGTTATAGTGAATTGGCCAATTAAATTTCTTAAAATCTTTATTATAGCTTAATAGTAAAGTTGAGGTCTAGGATATATACACACAGGACAAAAGTATTCGGACACTATGCAAATTAATAAATTAATTAGGTAAAGTTGAATATAAGTAAACTTTTTTTTTATTAATAAATGTAATTTCAGTTTTATAAGTAAAGTTATTTATCATAATATATCACGTGATATATAAAAATTTCAAAGAATTTAAGTAAAAATTGGTCGAACTATAATAATTTAATATTTATTTTAAAATAATACATTTTCTAATAAAAACTTTAGTTATAGTATAATATTAAAATGTTTGGTCTTAACATAATTTTTATTACTAAGTAATCTTTTTTGTTATTATTTAAAATATATAATTATAAAATTTTTTATAAAATTTTGTTAGATAGTTATGAAATAATATAAAAAAAGCTGAAAAAATTTAAAGAAATTTTTAGCTATATTACAACATTATAATCTTTAATAAAAACACATAAATTTTAATCATTCATTAGCTTTATATTAATCTAAAAATAATACTAATATGGTATAAGATACCCTTTACTTTTTATTACAGCCTTAATTCTACAAGGCATTCTTTTAACTAACTTTAATAATCTTTTAGGTTTAATTTGATACCATTCATATTTAAGAGCAGCTAAAAGTTTTGACTTATTTTTTGGTTTAAGACTATACATCTTGACCTTTCTTTCCAATACATCTCACAAATTTTTAATTGGATTGAGGTCAGGGCTCTGTGCTGGCCAAGAAAGTAATTAATGTAAATTTTCTTCTTTCCAACCTTTTGTGAATCGTACTGCATGTATTGGAGTATTATCATCTTAAAAGTATAGCTATTAGGTCTAAGTTCATTAAAAAAAGGTAAAAGATAACATTTAAGTAATTCTACATACTTTTTAGCATTTAATTTTCCCTCAATTAGTACTAATGGTCCTACTTTAAAGTTGCAAAAACACCACTAAACCATAATTCCTTCTGACTTTTGAACTGTTAGAATTAAATAATCTTTTGTATTTGCCTTATAAATTCTATACCAAATCTATTGATTAATATTATTTCTAAATAATTCAAAATGAGATTCATCACTAAAAATTATAAAATTCTATTCATCTTGCCAACTTTTTCTAATATGATACTAAAGTAAATGTTTTTTTTTATTTACATCATAAAATAAAGGTTTTTTTCTACCAGTATATCTATAATAACCCATAGAATGCAGTATTCATTTAACAGTTTTACTATTTAATGAAATATTAAGACCCTGGTTAAATTATTCAGTAATTTCTTCCACAGCTTGTTTACAGTTTTGTCAGACTATTCTTCCTAATTAACATTTATCTTATTCTAATAAAGCTAGAGGTTTACCACTCTTAAGTGCAGTATCAGTGCAGTTTTCTTTATTGTACTTCGTAATTACATCATGGATAGTAGATTTTAGTTTGCCAAGAATTTCTGAGATGTTTCTTATGCTATATCCGCCCTTTGATAAACCTACAATTTTTTCACACTCAAAAGGTATAAGCTTACAGATTTTTAGTATTTTTATGTATTAAAATAATTATTTATAAAAAAATTTTTTTTTATTTAAAAAAGCGAAGCCATAGGATTCTAAAAAAAAAAAGAATAACAAATTTGGTTAAAAATTGGACGTTCTATTATTATTTAAAGATCGATAATATACAGTTAAATTTGTGCAATATTGCAATTGTCCAGATACTTTTGTCCTATATATATAGAGTTCATTATAATAAAAGTTGACTGTAATAATATTTCCATTCAAGATTGATATTCATCAAATATTGCTCTTAATGAAGTCTAGGAATTCTTTATTCAAATAGTAATAACTTTAGCTTTTAAACATATTCTTAAATAAACTATTACTATCTAATATAATTTATTATATACATATTTAAATTTTTTGATTCACAAGCAAATTAAAAAATATATAAACTTTTTATTAATGCAAAATATATTTTCTCATCTTTATACCTTAATTCATAAATAGTAAATACCTTTGTTATTTTTAAATTAGATTATTATTTTATTCTTATATCTATAACTGAATATTATATATCTACTATTTTTATTGATGTTTATTATAATAATAATAAACTTTTATTATATATATATAAATTAAAATATAATATTATTAAATTATTACAAGCCAAACAGCTTATTATCAGTAAAAATAAAAATAATAATTATATTTGTAAATTTATTTAACATTATGTTTACAATTTCAAAGATGTATTGACAAAGATAATTAAAAAATAATCATTCTTAATTAAATAATAATTGACCTATATATATCTAATCAATGTTAAATTTTAGATTCTGATTTTATTAAAACTCAAATAACTAACCATTTTAAACTATTACAGATTTTATTATAGAAACATTACTAATTTCTTTCAAGTAATTTTTTATATAATTAGTTTATATGTAAATGAATTTATAAACTAATAGATAATATTACAGTCAGTTCTTTAAGATGCTTATGAGTGATAAGCGAAGCAATATTTATGGGTGGTAAGTAGAAGGTTTAATTTGATATTTAAATTTAGAAGAGTATTGGTAAATTAACAGTTTATTTAATTACTATAACAATAGAGTACTGTCTCAGTCAGTACTCTGTACTATACAATTATGTTAAAGAGATTAAATTAAACTATTATATAAAACTATATGTCAGATACACTGCTAAGCTAAAAGAAATTGTCCTCTATTTATATAAAATAAAAAATATAAAGTTATTAAAGATATAAAAGAAATAAATATAATAAATAAAATATATGAAATAAATAATATATAATAA
>CAJVPP010000580.1:0-29404 GCA_910592005.1 Funneliformis mosseae
CTTAAAATCTTCACTATAGCCTTATAGCGAAGTTGAGGTCTAGGATATAGAGTTTGTTATAACAAGAGTTGACTGTATATCTCTTCACTCTGCTCACTACAGAATGTATTAGTTATAAATACAGGATTATTTCATATTTTCACTACTGATAAAAGAAAGCATAATTAATATAGTAATGTTCTATCAATTTTTGAATAAGTAAATAACTTACATTATACTTAGAAAATATTCTGTTATTTTTACCAAATCTGTCTTATTTTCTTTCCATTTTTTATTGAAAAATATGTTTTTCATATGCTTTAGAGTCTCATTATATGAGATCTAAAAAGTCTATACTTGTTAAACTTTGTTTAAGTAAACTATAAAAGTTTATACCTTCTTCTATTGTAGGATACTAAGCACAAAACTTATTAGTTTTAAATATAAAAAACTCTAAAAAGCGTAGTAATTACTTCAAGTTTAGATTTTAACATATTAAGATTTTGTTTTATTTTTTTCTGAGTATAGTTTAGAAGTGATTCTTTATTTATATTTAATACTTTTAATACTTTTAGCTTGCAAACACTGATATATCTACTTTTTATTTATAGTAGATGTGATAATAGTACTGGTATATTATTTTTACTTTTAAATTTATGAATTATAATTTCTGTTATACATATGTTTTCAAAAATTTTTAAAAAGGCATATTGTCATTATTTTAGCTGAATAGTCATGCATAGTAAAGAGAAACAGAAACCCTTAACATTCTAAAATATTGATCTTCTGAGTTGACTCTCTCTAATCTTCAGCTATAACATACTTAAACTAAAGCTTACATCTACTATAGTATCATTATTAAAGTAAGAAACAGAAATAAAAATCTCATTTATACCATATCTGTGATAATATTTTTAATACTTTAGTTCTTTAATCAAGATCTATTATAAGTTTCACTAATAATGAATTGATTGTTTGATCAAATATTTCCTGTACTTTATTATATAGAGGTAGAATATTATTCTCTATTATTAAATAAATTACAGACATTTCATAGAGTATTAAATGATTTTTGTAATAAGAGAGCTTTAATCTTAGCTACTAAATTCATCATAGTAAAAAAATATTAATAAAAATATACTAATATAATGTGAAATTTTCAATGACTTAAACATAAATTTTCTATACCATTCTTTTAAATGCCATTTCTTATATTCACATTCTCTTCATATTATGAAAAAGAAATAAGAAAAATATGCAAGATACTTTATGCTAAAATTTTATGTTTAAGAATAAGATATACAAAATATACATTGTAAATTTCAATATTGCAAAGATATTGGAAAAATATACATATATATACTTTTTTATTTTACTTGCTCAACTGCTTAGTAATAAAGATCTATTAATATTATATAAATATATTTTGGTTAAAATCTAATAGAAATAACCTGTAACTTTAGAGGAAATTAATTCATAAATAAATGCTATTCAGATAAATAAGAAAAATTCAAAATATTTTAAAGATCAATTTCTTATATGTGAAAATTAATTTGTCATACAAATATTCACACAAAATTATAGATAATTTGTGATGTATCACTTATTATATCATATACACTTTAATGAGAATTGAAAATATGCTAATTTATGTTTTATATATCAACATGTAATGTAGTAAGACATATACAATATATTATTTCTAATTTTTAAAAAAATACTAATATTATGAAATGTAATTTATAAAATTTATTAATAAAATAATATTTTCTTTTTATTAAATATATACTGTATAATAATTTTATATTTCTTTTATTAATTAATATAATAAATTTTATAAATTTTATATTATTTTAATATATGAAAATATTTAAAAACTTTATAGTAAAATTAAACTTTTTAAAATAATAAAGAAAACTATTATTTTTTTAATAATTTACATTTTATTAAAATATGTAATTGGTTTTATTAAAACAATAATAAGAAATATATATACACTATCTAGACAAAAGTAGTGGACCTTTTATTTTTATTAATTACTCAAAATTATATATAATAATACTTAAAATTTTAATACATGATAATATAAATATCAAAGAATTTATATTTAAAGTTTTGTGCTTCTAACTTTCATGTAATTGTATTATTCAAAAAAATAAATTTAGTAATTGTTAAATTACTTAGACAATAGTGGTAGTCCCTCTATTTTTATTAATTACTTGAAATTACATTTAATAATAATGCTTGAAATTTTAATATATAATAATATAGATTTTTAAGAACATAAAGTCAAATTTTTACACTTCTAACCTTTATACAGTTGCATCAATTAAAAAATTTAAAAAAAATTCTGATGATTGTTAAATTAAAAAAAAAAACAAAAATTATGAATTTGTAAAATAAAAATATAAAAATTCATGCTTATTTATTCTCCTAAACTATCACTTTCAAAATAATATAAAAATTAAAATAATTTATTATGTATAATTCTGAATAAACTTACTATTTACTTACTATTATATAATATATATACGTGATAATTGTTAATATTTCCTTTTTAAGTTTTTTTAGTAAATATAGTTGTATGAAGGCTAGAATTATAAAATTTTGAATGTGTGTCCTTTAGAACTTATGTCATCACTTATTAAAATTCCAATTATTATTATTATGTATAATTTTGAGTAATTAACAAAAATAAAAGGTCTGCTACTTTTATTTAGGTAGTGTATATATATTTTATTATAAATAAAAATATTTGTAAAATTCATATTACAGTAGCAGTCATAAGTATCCGACCCCTCATAATTCTTAAAGTTAATTAATAACACCCATTAAAATTTAAGTACAATACCAATGTTGATCACATGTAAAAATGCCGATATGTTTTAATAAATTAAACAAAATAGATTTTTTTATATAATTTCAATATTATATTTAAAAATATTATTTAAATAAAGATTTTAGTAATAAACAAAAGTTATAATATTTGCTAAAAGTTCATATTATAGTATTTTTTAGATTTGCGATTTGATAAATCAATTTTCTTTCAGCAAAACTCTAATGTTAATTTTACATATAATTTCTATAAAAGTGACCTTTTGGCTTATATCTGTGAATTTTTTTTAGAAAAGAGAACTTAGAGTAAATTTGGCAAAAAGTTAATAAATACAAACATTATTCATAAATTAAAAGGAAGAATACAGTATTATTGAAGTTCTCTAAATATCTGTGTAATCTGTTTAAAATTCTATAAAAAATGTGTAATAAACTCCTAAAAATTAATATATTAAAAAAAAATCTATATATTTAAGGAGTTTAGGCGTTAAATAATAAAAAATGAGATTATTTACATAAAAAAAGGTTTTCTTTTGAAATATAAAATCTACCGATCATCTAACTTCTAAATTATACATGATATAAATCTATAATTTTACAGATTATCAAGGTTAGTATTGAACCTTAAATTTAAAAAAATTTTTAATAGATATTATTAATTAACTTTAAGAATTATGAGGGGTCGGATACGTATGACCGTTACTGTATTTTTCCCCAAAATTGGATTCGATCCTATCTCTATTACTTCTAAAGGATATTATTTAAAGGTTTTTCTCCTGCTGTTGAGTTATTTTAAGAACATTCGTCCCTCTCATTATCGAAAGAAAGAAAAAAAAAATTTAGATAACAATAAAGGGACGTGAATTTCACACATTACGATTTTTTGTTTGTATATTGCATCTTTTTTTATTCTTTTGCACATGAGAAATCTGGAGTATCTATATTTCAATCCGATTGTTAAGTTCATACTTGTCAAGTTTACAAACAAGATCACAACATTCGATGCAACGTGATATCTGTAATATCTGTAAACAATCTGTTGTAATTGTAAAATGTTATATTGTCAAACATAAAACATCACGTCTGTTTTTAATCTTTATCACATAATAATCAAATTATACAGTTGAAAGAATTTAAAATATTAATTTGTTTCACCCTTAAACTTTTTTGTGTTATCTGTGAGTCATAGCGCGAATAAATTATATAATACATATATTCCACAATCAGCATACAAAGAAGGATACAAGGATACAAGGGAAATGATTAAAAATCCGGTAATTTCCTGTAATATCTGGAACTTTCTTTAAAATATTGGTGTATTTTTTATTTTTGTTTTTGTTTTCAACCGCACTTTCAGCCTTATTTTATTCAACTTTTTTTTCCTTTGTCCGGTAAGTCGAAGTAGGGATTTAGGTAATCGTTTCATTTTATTTAGATTATGCTTAAACTTTTACCCAGTTTCTTTAAAGATTATTAATTTTCGGCTTCAAATTAATTATCTCGAACGCGATAATAGTTACATAGTTACACGACGTAAGCCACAAAGCCAGCCAAAGTCACGTGCAAAGTTTAAGAACATTTGTCCCTCATCATTATCGAAAGAAAGAAAAAAAAGATTTAAATAACAATAAAGGGACGTGAATTTCACACATTACGATTTTTTGTTTGTATATTGCATCTTTTTTTATTCTTTTGCACATGAGAAATCTGGAGTATCTATATTTCAATCCGATTGTTAAGTTCATACTTGTCAAGTTTACAAGATCACAACATTCAATGCGATGCAACGTGATATCTGTAATATCTGTAAACAATCTGTTGTAATTGTAAAATGTTATATTGTTAAACATAAAACATCACGTCTGTTTTTAATCTTTATCACATAATAATCAAATTACAGTTGAAAGAATTTAAAATATTAATTTGTTTCACCCTTAAACTTTTTTGTGTTATCTGTGAGTCATGACTCAGGATAGCACGAATATATTATATACATATATTCCACAATCAGCATACAAAGAAGGATACAAAGATACAAGGGAAATGATTAAAAATCCGGTAATTTCCTGTAATATCTGGAACTTTCTTTAAATATTGGTGTATTTTTTATTTTTGTTTTTGTTTTCAACCGCACTTTCAGCCTTATTTTATTCAACTTTTTTTCCTTTGACCAGTAAGTCGAAGTAGGGATTTAGGTAATCGTTTCATTTTGTTTAGATTATGCTTAAACTTTTACCCAGTTTCTTTAAAGATTATTAAGTTTCGGCTTCAAATTAATTATCTCGAACGCGATAATAGTTACATAGTTACACGACGTAAGCCACAAAGCCAGCCAAAGTCACGTGAAAAGAGCATGATCGTTCCGTCCAATCAACAATTGATTTTTGGTATGTTGGCTAATCCTTAATTGTTCAATTCAAATTACGCCAAACTTTAGTCTTAACTTGGAATTACAAATCAAATAAATAATACGTAAAAAAAAAAGGAAAAAAAGGATCTACCATTGAATAATAAATTTCCCGAAAAATTTGAATTGGACATTGTACGAATCCAGTAAAGTAATGAAACAAAATTTCTCACCGAAAATATGACTAAATTAGAAATTTCCGTACGTTCTTCCTTTTCAGATAAATTTTAACTTGAATAGTTAGCAAGTAACAAGGTGTCACAAATACGCTTTCATAATTTCTTGGCAAAAGACCAACGGAAAATCTTTGAACCAACCAGTCGTCAAATCACGCCATGCTAAATATCGCTAATGCGGCGCAGGGGTTTTAATTTAGAGACAATTTTTGAGACGAAGAATTTTTTTAGCATATAACCTAATTAAGATGTTTTACTTAAATGATTAGGTGTAAAATAATATTCAATTTACACAAAAAGGTTCTTTGATCAAATTTATTCAAATGAAAACTTCTTTCAGATTTTTATTTTTTTTTTTTTTGAATATCATACCCGAAAAGAGAAATTATAATGAAATTCGATTAAACTTTGTAGGTTTACACTTCTTTAAATTTTTCTCCAGAATTTGGATAACTGGACGGTATTTTGGGAAACTAGATCATCGATCACAATCGATCCGATCCGATTTTGATTGAATATCCAATTATTGGAAGGTTTACAAAATAATTATGAAGAACAAAATATTTTTGTGTTTGGAAATTTTTTATTGTTACAAAAAAAAAATATTTTTTTTTGGAAAAAATATATTATTCATTAAATTTTACACAATATTTTAGTCGAAACAATTTTCGTTAAATATATCAAAGGTGGTCAAATATATTCTAAAGTAATTTCTTAAAAGATAATTTTTGAGTCACTTCATTATAAAAATTTATTATGTATAATCTCTTTATTTAAATTTTCTTTTTTGAAGATTCTACAATGTATATAAGGTTTCACGTGAACAAGCATAATCTGTAAAATCAAATAGTATTTGATCGACAAAGCTACGCCACACGAACAACATGGGTAAATTTTTATATTTGTAAAACCAAAATTCTTAACCGTTATGAAATTGACTTTCCTTTTTTATATGGAATAAATATGGGATGCATATTATCACCGCATCGTATCACAAATCACCGATGTCAGTATTAGTCGCATGATTCTTAATGACACAAACGATAACACACTTTATTGGATAGTTCTAAGAACCATTAATATATCAATCAAATCGTCGGAGTCAAAGCTATATTGGACTTTGCCTATTGCTTAAAATGAGTTAATTCCCACAACTATAAATAGATTTAGGGCAGATTATTTTGTCGATCATTCTTTAGATTATTTAGATATCAAAATAAGATACGGTAGATAAATACAATATAAACATAATAAAAAAATTTTTTTTCTCTTACGATTTCTATTTGTTCACGAAAAATAATATTTTTTCGTGTAAACTAAAAAAATTTATCGATATTACGCGAGCCTTTGTTTTTTTTAGATCATCAAGAATTATTTTCTTTGATGGGCTAAAAAGTTCGGATCTTGTACTTGATTTAAATATTCTTCAGTGTGCGCGAAATCTTCATTGGTGAAGTTGAACTTCCAATCTTACGCGTTTGTACATTAATGAATTTGTTTAGAAAAGAGGTCATTGTGAATGCGCGCATAAAAGTATACGAATATTATTGGATGTTCAGAAATAAAATATTTATTGTTACATTGTCAGACCACAAAAAGAAAAAAAAGGAATATGTGACATATATGTAGAACAAGATATTCCTGAGCCATATAAAAGAAAAATATTATCTCAATAAATTGTTTTTCTTTGAATGCAATCCTGAATGTAAATAAATGACCGAGATGTAATCAATCAAGGAACTAATCAGAATCTTGCATGATCCTATTTAAAGATTCCAAAGAAAGGACAAACGATGGAGAGTATTTTTATTACACCCTTTTGGGATAAATATAATTTTATTAAATTGCACGTCTATATGAAATGATCGTGATGCTAAGCGATTGTTTGTTTTAAGCCGATGAACGACTACCTTTCTAGCGCACCAATTAATTTTGGCGAACCAAAAATTGTAAATAAATGATTATCATGTGGATCAACTGTTGGATGTTAAAAATTATCGACGAAAATATCTTTTGGTATTCGGGACAAATTTCAAATATATGAAAAGACACGCTTTATTAAACAAACCTATAAGAATTTGTGAAAAGAAAAAAAAAAAAAATTATAAAAGAGCGATATCTCAATGTCAATTCTTCATTTTATCGAAAAAAAAATTCGCTCAAATTCGTCAAGTATGAGCTATAGGAAATTGATCGAGCTCGATTTATAAAGAAATTAATCTATCAGTTATTCCAACTTTCATTCTCAGAATGAATTATTCGCTCCTTTAAAAAAATAAATATTAAATATCTTTATCGATTCAATATTTTCGTTCCGAACACGATTTTTGGTCCTTTGATTTAATCTTTCGTTATTAAAAATTATTACAATACAATATATGAACATTTTTCTTTTCTTATTTCTATTATTTCTATTTCTATCTTTTTTTATTTCCTTTATCTTATCTCTATTCTCCTCCGTATTTTTATTTTCTCTGTTTTTCAGATAAAATTATTCTCACATTAACTATGGATTTTTTAAAATTTTATAAACTTTCCCTTTCAATGCGCAAAAAATGAGAGACTTTTACTTTGAACCTAATGTATCACGTATTATCAATATTTTCGAATGAATTCTTTTTTTTTTTTTCTTTCGTCGTCTAAAAAAAAAAGGAATTATTTATTTATTTTGTATTTCGCTTGAGCGCTTTTCTATACAAATTATATTACTGTATATATATATATATTAACATTTATGGTAGATATTCACAATTTTACGCTAAAAATCTAAATAAAGTTAACAAGTTATTTATACCAAACAGCATTATCTGTTCTTTTTTATGTAATTACTCACTCAAATCTACAATCTTTTAATATGTCTCGATTGCAAAGGTACTGATTTTTTTTTTCTTTTCTTTTTATGAAAATTTCAAAATCAACCAAAGTGATTTGGTGACTGACAATTGCTGAAACCTTAACAGAATTTGCGTATATGGATAGTTCATTTATGTGATAAGGTGTAACCTTTGATCAAAAACAATGTAACATAACAAAATTTTTTAAAGTTCATAGAATAATAATATGGGCACCTTGCCGTAGAGAGGAAGGAAACTGCCGAAACAAATGTTTTTGATTAATGCCAATTCTGGACGCATTTTTTTTTTGTTTTGTTACCTTCCGAATATTAACCTTCCCCTCCAATTCTGCGGCAAAGTCCTTTGAAATTTCATGTTCAGCCTTTAACGTTATACAATATAAAAAATTTGACTGTGTATTTTTGTGCTCTTTGTGCGTGCATATGTGAGTAACTGTTGTCACAGAATCCAAAAAAAGGGTTATTCTATAAAAAATCTGGCGTAAAACAAAATGCACATCAATAACAACGAACGGAATCCTATAAAAGAAGAATTTTTATCCCATTATACTACAACATCCCCTTAGAAGTAAATTAATGAATAAATATTTATATATTGTATTCCCTCCCTACTCATTTCTATAAACGGCAATCCTGATGCCCCCTCCCAAATTTGAAATTAATCCCAACTCGCTTTCTAATAATTACCGGAATTTAGAACCGAATGTATCTCGACAATCTTTTTTTTTGGTGATAATTCCAAGTTATGCGAAATGCATCATTATTTTTTTTTTTTTTTTTATATAAAAAAAAAAAAATATGAATTTGTGTTACAGTCAAGTGGAGAACTCTAAAATGTTCTCGTTTCAATTTGAAACCTTTTGGTTGAATTACTTTTTTTCGGTTTCATTATTTTTCATTAATGTCTAACTTTGTAGTTAAGATTAATTAAAAAGTTTATTCTCTAAATAAAAAAAGTTAAAACCTTTTTTCGAGCTGTACTTTGAATATCATCCTCGGTTACTTTACGCTAACAAAAAAAAAGTTCCTTTTTTTTTTATTTTTTTTTTTTCGTAATCTTATTAGAATAAAGCAACAATTATGACGTGTGGCGTTTTTATGCGACTGGTAAAGTTACAATTTTTCTTTTTTTTTTTTTTTTAAAAAAAAAAAAAAAAGAAAGTTAGAGGTTACATTTCCTTTTGAACATCATCAATTCAATACTAATGCTATCCCTTTACATTCTTCTTTATTTGAAGTGTCGATTGTTTAAAACTGAATCACAAAAGTCAGTAAAAACAAAAAAACCGTTCACTTATCGCACCAAATCATTCAATTTCTCGTCAACCATGAGAGCATCAATCAGGAATAGCGCATATTATACCATATCAAATTTTCTTCATTCAGATTGTTTAGTAAGAATATTTGAATACCTTGAGGAGGACTACGCGACGTTGCGTTCGTGTGCTTTGGTTGATAGATTTTGGTGTCAAACAGCCATTCCAATATTATGGAGCAATACATTAAAGATACGAAAAAAATTTACCGGTAGTAATTATGAATCATTTGAAGGATTTTTGATAATCAATATATATTTGTCGACGTTACCACCGGACATAAAACAATCATTCATGGATAAGGGGATAAATTTATCAACGACCACAAAACGGAAACCAACCTTTAATTATGCGACCTTTTTAAGGGTCATCGATATGAGATGTTTATTCGTTTTCGTCAGAGCTTGGATTCAGCAGCTGACCATTACAAAGCAACAAAATCATTATAGTTCAAGACAATTTCAATTTATTTTACAACAATTATTAAATCATTTTTTTAGAAATTCACGTTGCATACATATCCTTAGAATAAATAATTCGGATACTGCAGAATTGATAAGGAATTCCATAGAGCAAATTCCGGAACCAAAAAAGTGTTTGGCGAATTTAAGAGAACTCGTGTCATATTGGGATGAGCATCAAGTTATGGATATCATATTTTATGAACTTGGAAAAGTCGCTCGGTTTATAGAAAAATTAGATCTAACATTATTTCACATAACGGTAGAATTGTCATCATTAATAAGGGCGCAGAGAAATTTAAGTCACTTAACCCTTTGTAATAAGATAAACTCTTCCGCTCATTTTGATCCTTGGATTGAAGGTGCCATCGGTTCGGCTTTAATGGAAAAATCCCGTTCAATTACTCATTTGGAATTAGAGAAAAAGGAATTCCCTCTAGACTCTCTAAGTAATTTTAATAATTTAGTTGAATTAAGTTTAAAATATTGTGGTCATGAGAATTTTCAACAAAGTGATTGGTTACCTTTAACAACGGTTTCCTTAAAATACCTGGAAAAACTTTACTTTGAGAGCAAGTTTCCAATTTATTTGGAAATTTTCGTGAACTTTATAAAAAATTCCGGAAAAAATTTACGTCATATCACAATACATGGTTGTCAAATTTGTGATCCCGAGAAATCAAATTTATTATTGACTTCCATAGCTGAAAATTGCCCTTTGTTAAAATTTTTTGATGGTCCAGTACAGTCCGAAAATGTTGAGGAATTGGGCAAATTATTAGAATCCTGTTTACAATTATCTGAATTATATTTACATCCTTCTACCGCGAGATGTTTTTCTCCGGTGCCTAGAATGAACTTTGATTTATTATTTAATGAAATCACCATTAAATCATCGAATGAATTAGAAAGGTTAGCGATAATACATGGTTGGAAGATTACCTCAACCTCTTTGGAATATTTCTTTGAGAATCGCAGGAAAAAATCTTACAAACCTATCAGTTTTTATTGGGAAAGTTCATGTACGGTATTTAAAGGTATCAATAATATTTGTCAAAAATACGAAAACCTTGGTGTCGTTCAAGATTTCAAACAAATTCACTGTCAAAAACATTATTAAATCCCGAAGGGATCGGGAGGAAGGGAAGAAATTCTTTTGTACATGAATTGATGCAACATTCAATTCCTTCATCAAAAAAAAAAGAAAAATAATAATATTCATAATAACACGTTTCAATTGATTCGTATCGTCCCTTCATCCTTATATATAATAATTATATAATACTTTGATAGTATTATCATAATATTATATAAAAAAAATTAAATTATAATAAATTCTTTATTAAGTTTATTTTGGCACATTACATTATCAATCGACCTTTCCTTTTGATTTGAAACACGCTTTAAGCCTGTTAGATCATATTCGGAACACTAATCAAGGACATGCGATAGCACGATTTCTTGGTAACTAGCACTTTTTTCATTCTCCTTTATAAATCATCAAATTTGGATTTGGTCGATAAATATACTAAATTATTTCAAAAAGCAAAAGATTTTTTTAAAAGATGATCAAATATATATATATATATATATTATTATTAATTAATTAATAATATTATACTTACATCTCTATACAATCCATCGCATTTCATCCTAACAAAACATTTGTTATTGATTCTATCTTGTTCAAGAAAAGTTTTATATAATAAATGATCCCGTGGAACCATTTCATCAAATTTTTTTCTAACAATGTTCCAACCGATTCCATTATAATGAAGATGTAATGCGCGAACTAAACGATGAACGTGACACAGTATCAATGTATGATATAACAAATCATAAACCTACAAAGCAGAGGAAAACAATTTTTAAAAAAAGTAAAATCCCATTTTTCGTAATTGAACCAATTGAACCAGTTGAATCATAGAAGAATGCTTGACATATGGCTCACCTCAATTAAGTTCTTTGCTTCTGTAACATTATCTTTTAGTACATCAACTCTTTCTCCTATACTCGCGAAAAGTGTATCTTGATGATGTTTGATACCGCCATAATCCCTAACAACGAAGCCTACGAGTTGTCCACTCTTGGAATCAAATCTTGCCAAGACATTCTGTTGATGACTCTCAAATGAAAATCCATTAACCAAAACTGCTGGAAGGAAAGCTTTAAATAAAATATGAACATATCTATGTCGGTAAAATTCCAAAAAAAAAGGGGGGGAAATTAAAAAACATCATTAAAAAAAAAAAAAAATCGTTACTATCCGTCCTCTTTTTTGGAAATGTTATTACTTACCTATCAAGAAAATCGATTCGTTTTTGCAAAGTGTCTAAACCCCAAACTCTTTCCACAACACTTTTACCAAATTCATCTCTTTCAGTTAAAGCGGAACAAACAACAACACTTTCACCATCAGAATTCAGATCATTGAAATCTTCTCGTATAATGCAAGATAAATGTTTAGCTATATCATAATCTTCTTCAATAGGATAAACGCCAGCAAATTCTTTACACACTTTTAACAAATTTCGATCAATTTCAAGTTTATCAAGAATATTTCCAAGTCCTGTACCAGAATGAACCGTCCAAGGTGTAATGGTACGCAATGCTGATGTAACCTTTATTCCTAATGCAAGTTTAATCGCTACATCATTCAAATTTGGTATAATAACGGTTCTAAGCGAGGCTTGACTTTTTGCTTTGATCGAATATTGTTCTGGTAAAATTTTAACAAATGAAAATTTCGATCTAATGTTTGGAAGTTGTAATTCATGTACTGGCATTATAATTGCATTTTCTGAAGGTGTTGGAGGTGATGAAAACGTAAATTTTAAGATTTTTTCAATGGTCCTTTTATATGAACCTCGAATCACCATTTTGTCAATTGGAACTTCAACAAAACGAATCAATGGATTATTGAAATCATACGTTCCGGGAAAAATTTTCGGAATTGGTGTCATAGCAAGACGTGCCTTATTCATCTTATCGATGACAAAAAAAAAAAAAGAATGTTTAATAAAAAGATGAATAGATTAGAGATCATGTGATCAAGAACCTTGAATTGTGAATACCGGATGCGTCGCATGACCTTCGAGTAAACTTTGCTCCCATTCGATGCTTGAAGTGAGCAGAGAGAGTTGATGATTATAACTTTTATATGTATATGCTAATAGAACGTTAGTCCAATTTGTTAAATATGAGGATCAAGTAAGATTAAAA
Source organism: Funneliformis mosseae (assembly GCA_910592005.1). Lineage (NCBI taxonomy): Eukaryota > Fungi > Glomeromycota > Glomeromycetes > Glomerales > Glomeraceae > Funneliformis > Funneliformis mosseae. The sequence continues at coordinate 13,251 of CAJVPP010000580.1, forward strand.
TTCTTACTTTGATATTGAACCGAGCTATCAAGTTCTGCAATGATTTGTTTAACGAAGTCATCATCCAATTTCATCCAGGCACCAAATATTCTCATTAATTCAACGGAAGAAATTGCCTCGATCGAATCATTACTATTTAATAATGAAAAGATAAGTTTCATTGATGATTCACTATCTCCGTTTTGAAATGATAATGATCCTTTAAATTTTATTATATTAATGGGATAAATGATATCCCATGGATCAATTAAATCAACTTTATCGAAACGCTGAGTAAATGCCGAAATTATAGGTTTATGCAAAGTTGGAACCGAAATGATGCAATTTTCATTATTAAAATTGGTTTTTTCGAAACTTGGTAAAACGATCATTTCACCAAATTTTTTGGGCCCAAAAACATTATTTTGTGTATCATTATTTGATCGAAATATGGCATTTACTATTCCTTCATTTATTACGCTCGCTAACAAACGTGAAGCTATAGCGAAATTTGCTTTCTGATTTAAAGAAATGGAATCCATTATCTGAGAGACTTTGTTTTATTTCTTAAAAAAAAGATGCGAAAAAAATTTTTGATCATCGATTTTTCACTCTTTTTATAAAGTTTCATTCTAATTGTGCTACATTATTTTTGGAAACTCTTTAACTAAAAGGATAAGGTTTTTCGGATTATGTTAAATCTAAAAGGTTGTTTCGGATTATTTTAAATCTAAAAGATTATGTTAAATCTAAATGGTTTTCTTTGATTAAGTTAAATCTAAAAAGGTTTTTTTTCGGATTATTTTAAATCTAAGATTTTTTTGATTAAGTTAATCTAAAAGATCTAAAAGGTTTTTCCAGATTTTTTTTTTTTAGGTTCTTTCGGATTATTTAAAACGCAAAAAAATTTATATTTTATTTTACACTAATGATAAAATTTATTATCAAGTTTTTCTCTTTTTAAACTTTTCGCTTTAATTATATTCCTCAAAATCCGCAGAAAATAATTTCTCTCCCGCACATATCAAACTTTAGTTTATTATAAAACTATTATAAATTAATTTTAAAGGAAACTAATTAGCATTAAATTTTATATATTTAATTAAATTATTTTATTTATTTATTTTAACAATAGTCTTTGAAATAATAATAAACATTGAAAATTAGTTATTATTATTAAATCTACTCAAAAATAAAATACTAATATATTAAAATTTGATACGATAATCTAGAATTTATAAACATATTATTTATTAATTAATAGCCTAATAAAAAATAAAGATATTACGTTGATATGATGAAAAAAAAATTTCTTTAAATAAAATAAATAAAATAATTAAATTCAAATTAAAAAATTTTTTACTTAAATAAAACAAAAAAAACTATTAAAATCTAATAAAATTTATTAAAAAAATTAATATTACTTATATAGTAAAATATATTTACATATTTTTAAGATATATATTAAACTTATAAATATTGAAAAATCTAATATAAATTTTAATATTTTTAAGTTTAATAATCTTTTATAATATCTATTTATTAAATTTAAATAATTTGATTTGAATTTATTAATTTATTTATTATAAAAAATTTCTTAATATTTTTATCTTTTAATATTAAATAAATTTTTATTTAAATTTTTTATTTGCATAATTTTCTTTATTTTTTATAAAATAATTGAATATAATATATTTATAAATATTATTATTAATATAAATCTATATATAATATAAATGTTTTATAAAATAATAAACTATAAAAAATGTTTTAAGTTAATATCATATTTTATTAAAAAAAATTATATTAAAATAAAAAAATTTTTATATATATATATTTTTTTACTATAAAGGTTTATTAGTCTAAAATATAATGAAAAACTAATTATAATCTAAGCTTTATAATGAAATATTCTGCTATTTATTTGTTTAAAATTTGAGTTTATACATAATTATCCCTTCTATTACACTTATACTTTAAATTTAACAATAGTTTTTTGAAATTGTTTCCTAATATAATTACTTTAATAAAGTTAATAATAATAAATTAATAAATATAAAATTAATAAAAATAAATATAATATTAAAATTTATATATTTAACAAAATTTATTAAATTTTTAATAAAATTAAAAAAATAAAAACATTTAAAGTTTTTTAAAATAAAAAATTATTATTTATTATATTATATATTTTAAAAATTATTTAATAAAAATAATATATAAGAATTATTCATTTAGCATATATTTATATATTTAATAATCAAATATATAAAAATGCAATAATTTATTTTAATTAAATAATTTTCAATAAATTTTTTATCTGATGATTTATAATATCAAAAATCTTAATTTAGATATTAATAAATAATTAATATAATCAATAATTTTAATTTTTATTATTATAATTATATTATTTAAAAAAAACTATAATTAAAATAATTGCTATTTTTAGATTAAAATGTAAAAATTTTTTTTGATTTTGTATTAATAATAAAAATATTTGCAGTTTTGTAGCATCTTATTTCTTATAAAAATAGTTTTTTTATTTTAAATATTTTAATATTCTTAAAAAGTTTAGATATAAATGAGTTTTATAAAATAAATAATAAATTTTATTATGATAATTTATTATTTTTTATTATTTCACATTATATTAATCAAAAATCTTTAATTATTTATAAATAATTTAAATTTAACATTATATAAAACAATATATATATATATATATTTAAAAAATATTAAAAATAAAACTATCAATTTTTTTTAGAAAATAGTTAATAAATGAAAATTTTTAAAATAACAAACTTTTATAGAAAAATAATTAATTATAGTTTATTTTAATTAGATAAAAAATTTATTATATAAAATATTACATTAAATTAGAAATGTAGAAAGAATTGTTTTGTTATTTATCAAAAATTATTTCAGTTTTAAATCATTAAAATATTAAATTATTATTTGACTATATAATACTTATTATCAAAAAGTATATAAAGAAATTAAAAAAATAAATTTTTTAATAAATATATATAACTTTATTTAAATTTTCAAATAATTTAATAAGAATATATATTTGTAAAAAATGCAATTATGCCATTTATTTATAAATTGAAATTAATCATCAAAAACATATTTTATAATATTAGTTATTTAACATTTACTTATGATATTAAAGTATTTAAAAATTTTAATTTTTATCTTTATAAAAATTAATTATTTAAAAAAACAAGATTGTTTATTAGCTAATTTAGTTTATTTAATTATTATAACTAAAGATAGTGTTATAACTAGTTACAATATCATCTTTAACTATAACTGTTATTTTATTATTTAAAAATCTACATAAATAATATACTATATAATTTCAAAAATAAGCATTTTGTAATATATTTTTTTTATAGTAATTTATTTATTTGTCACATAAAATTTATTATATTATTAGTCATATATAAATTAATAAATTTATATATATTACGTAGTACTTATTTTCAGAACTATATAATAATTAAACTTATATTAAAAACAAATATTAATAGGAAAAAATAGATTTTAACTATTAAAAAATTTAGAATTAAAAATATTAAAATGATTAAGAATAGTACTGTAATTAATGTAACTAATAATAAGTAAATATTATAGAGTTACAACTAATTATAATATTAACAAAAATTAAATTGTAATTAATTATAATTAATAATAAATAAATATCACATAGTTGTAATTCTTTATTGCATCATTTTTAAAAATGATTATAAATTTTTATTAATTTTATATACTAATTTAATAAAGCAATTTAATAATATATAGAAACTTTAAAAATACAAATATAGATACTTTATTTTAGAAAAGGAAAAACTATTAAAAAAATTTTTATTTTATAAATAAAATATTATTCTTTTTTGTAAAATAAATTCAGATTTCTTTGATAGTTTTCTTTTTTTCTAAGATAAATTATCTATTTATATAAAATTTAATATAATATTAATTAATATTTAGAATATTCTTAAGAAATTAAAGAATTAAAAAATATTATAAGATAAATTTTAAGAAATATTATCTTATAATATGCATATAATAATCAATTATAATCTTATTAATTTTTATATTAAATCTTTTATAATTATAATTATAACAAAATATTTGATTAAAATTTTAATTAATTTAAATTTAAAATTTATTATTTTAAATTTTTAAAATATAATATAAATTTTTTTTTTATTTAAATTTTAATTTTTTTTATTAATTTATAAATAATTTGATTTTTTTTTTTATAGAAAATATTTAGAATATAAAAAAAATAAAATATAAATAGATTAAAATTTATTTTATATTAACAAATAATATTTTTTGAAAATATTTAATAAAATATAATATCAAATATAATATAAAATTATATTTATTTCAAATAAAAATATAATATAATTTTTTCAAAATTTTTTTTTTACATTTTAATATTATTTGTTTTATTTTTAATTTTAAGTTTTATATTTCAATATTTAATTTATTTATCAATTTAAATAAATAAATATTAAACTTATAAATATTAATTTTAAATCATAAATTTGTAAAAAATATTATAATTAATTTATAATTAACTAGATAATAAATAATTAGATTAATAATTTTATAAGAAATACTTAAATTTTGATTTATTTATAAAATTATTCTTGTATTTCTAATTTTCAACCTTTTATATAAATTTATATTTTTCTTTGATAATATAAATAAAATTTTTAAAAAGATATGAAAACAATCTTTTAATTTTTAAATTTAATTAATATTGAATTTTATTTTTATTTTAAAATAATTTTAAATTTTAAAAAGATGTTGAAAGTTAAGAAATAAATTATTTATATTTTTAATTGTATAAAAATTTATATTAATCAAAAAACTATTATTATAATTTAATATTTTTATATATTTATTTTTAATATTTAAAATAAAAGTAATGATATGATAATTTATAATATATTTACAATAATTAATAAAATTTTGTTTTGATTATTAAATTTAATAATAATTAATTATATTTATATATTAACTAATAATATTTGTATTTACAAACTTTGTAAATTTATTTGATTTAATCATTATTATTCTAATTTAGTAATAATATTTTTTTTAATTAAAATATAATAATAAATCATAAAATTAAAAATTTATAAATAATTATTTAATTAAAAACAAGTTACCAGATCTTGATTTTATTATATTAATTATTAATTATAAAATAATAATTAAACAAATAGGATTATAAAAATTATTTAAAATATAATTTATAGTACTTATTAGAAAAACTTTTTATAAAAAATAAAATAAATTTAATAATACAATATATATATTCAATTATTTTAAATAATTAATAATAAAATTAATTAGTTTATTTAATAAAATAAAATAAAATAATTTATAATTAAAATTTAAAATAAATTATTTTTATATTTTAAATTATAATATAAAATTAAAATCATAAATAAATTATTTATTTTTTAAATTATATAAGTTTTTTTAATAATTTTTTTTAAAATTAACTTATAAATTTATTTATTAATTAAAATCAATTTTATTTATATTATTAGAAAAATAGAAACTATTATTAAGTCTAAAGTGATTTCTTTGCCAGTATAGAAAATTAACTAATGTGTAAGTATATATAACTATTTATAGTACATAACTAGCTAATTTATATTAACTTAATGATCAAGTAGATGAACAATAAAATATTTTTATTATTTTATATAATATTATATAATTCTTTGCTTTACTTTAAACTAATAATTTATTTTTAAAGTTTTAATATTAATAAAATTTTATTATTTCTATTAAATATGATACTGCAATTAGTTATAATTATATAATGCTTATTTGTTACTAGTTACAACTAGTTACAATTCAATTTATTAATGTTACAATTAGTTGCAACTTTGTGATACTTATTTATCATAAGTTACAACTAGTTTTAGCATTATCTTTAATTTCTATTTATATTTATATTATAAAAATAGCTTATAAAATATATATAAATTTATATATTATTTATTATTATAATTTAAAATATTTAATTATTATTTACTAATTTATGGCAATAAAATTACTAATTATTTATAAAATAATAATAAATTAAAATATATATAATTTTCTAAATAAAAGTAATTAATATATATTTTATTACAAAATAAATTATAACTGCTATAATAATTTAATATAATTTAACATAATAATATATTTTTGTAATAATAATTTTGATTAATATAATTATTTTTAACTATTATTTAATATTTAGGTATTGACTTTTTAATTTTATATAAAAGTATAATTATATAATTATAATATTATTTATATTTATTAATTTATTACATATTTATTTTTTTATTATATTATAGATTTATAAAAAAAAGCATTAAATATAAAAATACAAATCATATAATATAAATATATTTAATATAATATTAAAATTAATTAGAATTAATTATTAAATTAAATTACTATTTATTATATCTAATAATACTATTTAAAATATTAAAATTTAATTAATTAATTTTGAAAAAATTTAATAAATTAGTAAAGTTTAATTAAATACAAGATCATTATTATTAACTAATTTAAAATAATAAAAATTAAAATAATAAGCAATTATATTATATAATATTATATTTTATTATATTTCATTTATACTAATAAAAATAAAGTTTATTATTAATATAAATAATTATATATTTAATAAAAATAAAATTATCTAATTTTTTTTTTTAAAAAAAGATATAGAAATAAAAAAAAAAAAAAGTATTTAATAAATAATTAAATATACTAAAAAAAATAATTATATGTTTGATTCTAAATAATTAATCTAAAAAATTTATTATCATATTATTTATTATTCTTATATAACATTATTAAAACTAAAGTTTTATTATAAAATAATAAATATTATAAATATATTTAAATTAATATTAAAAAGAATTATAAAATTATATAAAAATTTATACTATAATTAATTAAGATTATAATTAAATTATAATAAGAATTTTTATTATTTAAAAAATAATATATTAATATTAAATTTATTTTAGATAAACTATTTAAATTATTTAAATTTAAAATTATATTAAGATTTAAATAATTTAATAATTTAAAATCTAATATTATAGTCAGTTTTTTTTAAGATACCTATTTGTTATAAGTTTTTAATAAATAAAAATAAATAAAAAATTAATTTTATAGTAAATTTAAAAGATGTATTAATATTAGATAATTTATTTTAATAAGAATAAAATTAAATTATTTAATACTTAATTTACACAAATACATAATTTAATTACTTAATGATAATTTAATTACTATATAATTACATTTAAACTTAAAAAAAATTTCTATTTTATTTATATAGAATTATTAGTCTATTTCTTTACTAATTAAAAATAAAACTTGAAAAACTATAATGCTAAAAAGATCTTGACTAACTCAATTATCAGCTCTAATTCCATTGATATACTGGTCTAAGGATTACCATCCAGATAATCCTCTAAGAGCAAAACCTTCAAGATCATTGGATCTTAAAACTACTGTTAAATTTGGATAGAGAAATCACTTTCAACTACAGGTACTTTTAGTCGATTATTTTCCCTATTTTTACTAACACCAATCAGAATTACTATTACTTTTACTTAGTATTAGGATATTTTACACATGATTGAGAAGGCTTAAATATTATCATCTTTATAGAATCTCAGAAAGATAGGTGGCTGTCATATCCATATCATCAAATATACCCAGGAATTGAACTCAGCCTTTACCCAAGTGACAGTTCAATTGGATGGTTGCTGCAGCAGTGTAATGCAAATCTATTATCAACTATAATTACCTTAAGGGTATCTCGAGATATCACTTAATCTACTAATTACTGGTTAATCACTTCCTTTCTTGTGTAAGGACCTTTGAAATTGAAGATGTGAGATAATATTCATTATAGGCCTATCAGCGAAGGTCAAGTTTTTATTGATTTCTGACTTTATTTGCATTTACTTATTCTGCAATTTTAATATTTAGGTATGATTAATGATGATTGATAGGTTTAATTGATCAGTTTCTAATGCATATTAGTATATACGTTCACATAATCAGTTACATATGAAATTCTTATAAAAATTATCTAGTTTTATGCCTCAGTTGAGACTTGAACCTGTGGCTATTGTAGTGTAACCTATAATAGGAACTCAATTATTATCAATTAAACTAAAAATGTCAATCTCTTTTACATCAATAATAAAAAAAAAATAAAAAATGATAAACAAAAGATATACTCATTTGTATATGTTACAGTATTATATCTCTAATGCAGTAATGCTAAATGCGAAAAAAGAAAATTTTTTTTAAAAAAAAATAGAAAGAATTAGAGAATTAGAAACATTAGTTAGATTCCATATATTTCATAGAAATAAAACAATATATGTATTTTAGAGCGCTAAATATAATAATAATGATTTTTGTATTGAAAATATTTTTCATTTCATTTTTTTTATTGTTAGATCTACTATTAACATTATATTCTATTTCCTAATGTCATAAAAACCAATTGCTTCTCTTTATCTAATCTTTTTTTAATCTTTTATAGTCTTTAATACGATAAAGTCTATTGAAGTTAAACAGTTTGAATAAAAGATCTTTAAGAATACGTATTTGAGACACTGTTACAAAAGAAAGATCTGTACTGAACTTTTTATCACTTAAGTCTATTATAGCCCTTCATAATATGAGATCCTAACTTTTATGTACTGTGATTATCTATGTAAGACGTACTAAAATTTGCAAGTATGAACAAAGAGTCTCAGATTTACTATTCTAAGTACGTTTAATTAGGATAATTGGTACAACTCTTTCATTCTCTAAACTAGCAATAATAGAGTCTTTATAATTATCAAAAGAGATCAAGACTGCAATAGAAAGAGAAGGTAGTAGACCTTGATCTTCTTTATAATAGAAATCAATTAATTATATTTTATTAATTTTTTAATTATTATTAATAAATAATTATCATATAATATTAATACCAATATATATTATTTTATATCTTTTTATTAATGATTTTTAATTTGTAATTTTATAAAAATAATTAGTAAAATTTAATATGAAGGTATAAAAGTTTTCGCTTCAGACTCATAAACAGTTTTTGTTTCCTAGTATTATTATAAGTTAAATTAAATAAATAAGTTTAATTATATTAGGCAATGAAAATTATTATAAGTCTGAAGTAAATGATAAGGTAGTAAAATATGTGATGTAATCTTATTTATCAATTTAATACAAATTTGTGACTTAATGTGAGAAAGGTTAACTATTTTTTCATTTATGTTTGCTTTAGGAAAAAATTTATATTCATAATATTTAACAATAGTAATAGTAATTTGTAATTTAATTAATTTAATAGTAATTGTAATAATTGTATCATAATTAAGTAATTGTAAATAAATATTAATAAAAATTTAATTGTATCAAATATTGTTAGTTAAAATTAAAAATAAATATAAAGTATAAATTATTAATTTGTTAAAAATAAAATGCATATGTTAGATGTATACAATGATTAATTAATAAAGGAAAACTATGATCATTCAGTTCTCTAATATACACAATAATAATAATGATTTATAAATCAGAGTATTCTTTGTAAGCATAAAAATAAGAGAAGAAGAAACACTCAGTTAATGCAATACATGTCTTACAAGATAATGTAAAATTTCATAATAAAAAAAGCTAGAGAAACTTAAGAAGAGAAAAAAATGCAGAGTACATAATAGAGAGCAAAAATGCATAAAGTTAAAAATAAAATCAGACGAATAACGAGAAAAATAATTAAATTATTCTCAGACTTACATGAAGAATATTGTCTAAAATTAAGTCACACAAGAAAATAAATAAGAGAGATCATTAAGAAATAAGAGAATTATATATCATGTGATAATCAACGAAAATATTCACAAGAATCTAGACAAGATAATGATGCTAAAGCACTTCTTGCTAATACTTTAAGTGAATCTGAGCAAAATTGTTTAAAGAAATTTTGAAATAAAATTGATAATATCTAATATAATCATTACCTTATATATAATAAAAGTTTTCTATCCATAACTTTTATAAAAGAAGAATGTTAACTGAGAATGGCTTACCAAAAAAATTTTTTTCAGAGAATAACATAAACCTTGATAAAGTATCTGAAGAATTCCAAGGCCTAACAGAAATTGAGAAAATGTTAGTTTCACAAGTTTTTCCTGTGATATCAATATATAGACTTCACAGAAGATAATATGAATATTGTGAAAATATAATTAACTTTTCTCAAGACGTTTAAGAGTTTGTTACAAAACTTTCTTAAAATCTATCGTCATTAGATGTGCTTGTTGTACATTATCAATTCACATGTAATTCAGAATCATTTAGAGAATTTAGAGTTCACTGTTCTAAAGTTAGCTATGCTTTATGTTAGTTGAAAGAAAACAATCAGTATTATGCTAACATATTCATCAATCACAAAGTTCTTCAATCTTTATCAAATGATGATTCAGTTAATGAATAGTTTCAAAATATTAATGATGAATTGGATCATGAAAATGAGAAAAACATGATTACAAGCATATTTATTTCCCTCTTTTCCTCAGTCAATCATAAAAATGTTGTTATCAAAAAGACTCTTGATCAAATGCAAAGTAGAGATCATTCTATTTTATGATCACAGATTATTAATAATCCTATTAATTAATTTCAGACATCAGGATATATATCATGCGTGTTTCTAATCTTATACCTAATTGGAAGTACTGATATTTATACAGAACGAATCAGAGATATAAAGATAGCTAAATATTTTTAAGCACCTTCTTTTATATAAAGACAAAAAGTTCGCAAGGCATACTTGTTGGTAATATTTTGCTTTAATTTTCAAATGTGATGGCAAGTACTACAAGAGAAAAAGGTGTATGTCAAACAAAATCTTATTGATTCTCAAATTACAGTCATAGATATTCAAAAAAGAATCAAACAAGGTGATAACTATATAGCTGATAGAATTATAAGATTTAGTAAAAGTTTACGTAAATCTCATCAATTCTAGAATGTAAGGTATAATAAATTGTCTGATATGATTAACAAATAGGATCACAGAGATTAATATTTTTATCTTTAATGTTGTTGATTTGTATTGGCCAGAACTTCATAAGCTTATATTATCTATTGATATTAATAAAATTTTGGGCAAACACAATTTTCAAAATATTGTTAACAATCCTAATATTGTGATCTGGTTTTTCAGTAAGTAATTTGAAATATTTTTAAATGACATCTTAAAATCATAATAGAATTTAGAAAATTGGTAGTACTATTTCAAATAACAGCATCATGGTAGCATTCATATGCATAGAATAGGAAAATGAAAAAATGCATCTATAATAGGTTGAGAACAAATGAAAAAAAACGAAAATAAAATAAAAAAATTATATAATATCTTAATAATATTGTAACTACAATAAATCCAGGACTTGATATGCCTATACCTGAGAGGTATTTGTGTAAAAAGAATAGCAATAAATTATATGATGACTAGCAAGACTATATTAATTTAATCAACAAATTACAAAGATATACATAATGCTCTTCTGTATATTATCTTTATATTAACTGATAAAGAAAATAAATTTGTAGGTTTAGATATCCTAAGAATCACTGAGAAAATAATTGTGCAAAATAATAATCATAGATAGCCAGAGTTCATAATGGCAAGAAATAATCTGTATATTAATCTATATAGTTAACTTCAGACATAGGGTTAGTGAGAAAATGTAAATTTAAAACTAATTATGAGCATATATACAGTATTGCAGTATATTTGAAGTATGCTAGTAAATCAAAACTACAGTTAGCTGCTTTTTCAGACATATTGAATTAAATTCTTAGTAAAAGTCAACCAGAAGATCTACTACTTGCCTTAGTTCAAAAGCTATTATTTTATAATATTGCTAAATAAGATATCTTCATGCAAAAAACCTGCTATATTATTCTCAGAATTCTATTATACCATTCAAGTCAGCAATTTGTTTTTTGATTCTTAATAAGGATACACTAAGGTTGATTCAAGGAATTGGAGAAAAAGAAGAGTATTTTATAATTAATGAATCAGGACAAACAGAAAAATTATTACTGAAAAAATATTGGAAACGATCCACTACTTGAAGATTTCACTCTATTTCAATTTTACTTAATTCATAAATTGTTTAAAGGTCGATAGAACAAGTGTTAATGAGAAAATATTGTTCATATTTTATCATCATTATGTAAAGAACCTTAGTGAGAAGAATTCTATCGCATAAAAATTTTACTTCACGTTTGACATTGAAGTCTTTAACAACTAAATGGAAATAGATCTATTAAATAGATAATTGTGTATTAATAACATAATAAAGAAATTAATGCTAACCCAATTGATTTACTTGAATAATCTATAAATAAAGAAAGAGAAATAATTGATAAAAATGAAGAAGAACTAATTAAAACAAATAACGAACAGATGAATATTGACCTGCTTGAATGCAACTTGCAGAAATGGATCTAAACTCAAATATAGAATTTTCATTTGATTTAGAAATATGAGATATAGATCAGAATCACAACTAGATTAACAATCTAAGGCAGAGATATACTAATACAAATCTGGTTGATATAGATACCTTCTTAAGCCAAAATTCTAGAATAAGTATAACAGATAATTTAATGTGAAATATAAGATGCTAAATAAAAATCAAAAGATGATCTTTAAGTAAATAGAATTTTATTATAACAATTTGCTTCTGAGAAATCAAATTAAGCTCTTAAGGATGATCATAATAGGTACTGCAGGAACTGAAAAAATATACCTAATTAAAGTAATTCAAAATAGAAACTAGGAAATGATCAGAACTGAATCTAAATTACCTATAATCATAATTGCACTAACAGGAGTAGTAACTTTTAATATTGATAGAATAACGATAATTCAAAGCTATCAATACCAATTAATAATGATAACAAACGTTTAGATATAAATAGGAAAAAGCTGAAACAATTATAAGATAGATTTAAAAATATAAGATATGTAATAATTGATGAAAAAAGCATGGTTAGTCAATAAATACTTATCTTAATAGATATGCGACTCTGATAAGTATTTTCTGAATATAATAATAAACTATTCAATAACAGATCAGTTATATATTTAGTAACTTTGGACAGCTTCTATCTGTTCTTGATTTACCTATATATGTTAAAAGTAAAAGAGATGCATTATCTAACAGCGGTCTTATAACATACTAATATTTCAATGAAGTGTATAAGCTTAATATAGTTTAGTATCAATCAGAAAATTCTAAAGAGTAAGAAGACTTTAGAAATATTCTATTAAAACTTTGTAATAGAGAATCTATAATAGATAACTAGAAAACTCTTACCACACTAATTGAAGACAAGCTTAGTCTAACTAAATAAAACAGATTTTAAACGCTATGTTTATTCTTATAAGATAGGGTGATATTCATGTAGTAAACTTTAAACAGCTTAGTTTTTGAAAGTTTCTATTAATAAAATTCAAGTCATATATATAGGTAGCAAAAAAGCAAAAAAGCTGACTCTGATACAGCTTATGAACTTAAAACAGAATTATTACTGCAAGAGGAGCACAAGTAATGCTAATAGTAAACTTTACAAACTAAACTTAGACTTATTAACAATTCAATAGAAACTATTTAAGATATATTATTTAAGGAAAACTAAGGTCTACCTTTTTTTTTTATAGCAGTATTAATCTTTTTTGATAATTACAAAGGTTTTACAATTTGTAGCCTAAGGGAAAAATAGCTGTACCAATCACATCAATTTGACATATATAGAATAGCAGTTCTAGAACTTCTTGTTCATATTTACAAATTTCAGTTTATTTTGTCTAGGCAATCACAGTTCACAAAAGTCAAGGTCTAATATTAAAAAAAAACTATAATAGATCTCAAAGATAGTAAATTCACTACAAGCTTTTCCTTTATAGTAGTATTTTGAGTACGTGTATTTGAAGATCTCATATTTAAACCATTTACCTTTGAGAGAATTCAATATATTAAAGAATGCAAAAGGTTAAGAGAGAGATTAGCTGAAAAGAAATATTTAACTTCCATGATACTGGAAGTTAGTTTTATATAACAAAATACACAATAAAGTTGAAAAAATTTAATGCAACCAATAAAACTGAAAAATAATAAAACTGACAAATATTTTTTATTTTTCATCATAATTAGAGTTTAATTATTATTTTTTTATTGTAATACGTGATGCAAACTATATAATAAATAATAAATTAAAAAATTAAAAATGACATAACATAGTAAAACAAGTAGAAATATTCACATGATCATATAGAAGATTAATATTGCGTAATCATATATTATCTTTCGCTTCGCTTTAGACAATTAATTTATTTTTATATGAATAATGTGGATGATATATCTGTTGTTGACATAATAAATTAAGTTATTTTTAAAGTTAATTGATGATATTAATATATAGTATTATATAGTAAAAAAAAAGAAACTATTAAGCTAAATATTATTTTTTTTTTAATAAAATAAATTCAAATTTAACATTAATTTAAAAAATTTTCTTATAATTTCTTCTTTAATTATAAAATATATATATATACTTTATTAATCTGAAGCGTAGTGAAGGACTATTATGTTTAGGCTCAATAATATAAAATGTTAATCTGTCCGCCCGTTTGACCTATGAGATGATGACGTTCAGTTACTGTATTTGTCAATATTGCTCGTGATCATTTCCCAAATCTTATCAAATTTATTTAAAACTTTTTGCATTAAAAAAAAATTTTTTCAGCTTTATATTTTTTTTTTATTTGTATTACCATTTTTTCTGAGAAATGTGAATTAAAATATATTTTGATGTTTTGTTTCTATTTTTTTTAACGCTTTATACTGTTATGTTAAATTATGTCTTTTTCTGATATTAATAAAACTAGTTGTCTTTCTTTGAGCTTCCTTTCTTGTAACCTTTGCAAATTCTTTATATGAAGCAACTTTTCGAACGTAAACTGTTTAAAAGAGATATTATTTAGTGAACAGACGTGTGATATTATGACGAAAGAATTTTTTACATTAACAGAAAGTCTAAAGTGAATATTCCCAGAATATTTTCTTTATATCTCCGCTACATCTCTGCTACATCCTCACGCCTTTCACGTTCTGAACTTCACAATGGTCCTTACCATTCCCTAGTTAATAATATTATGATTATTTTTATTATTTTTATAGTTTTAGCTATTTTAATCATCAAGTTATGATTAAGAAATTATAATTTCTTTTAATAATAATTTGTATAATTATCTCTTTTCAAATATTTTATCAACTATTAGTTCTGAAAGATTGTATTTATATTTATACTATATGTTAATTAATTTTAATGTCAAAATTAATTATATTAATTTATTAATTATTAATAAAATAATTACATTTATCAAAATACAATTATTTATTAATTAATTTTAATAATATCAAAATTAATTATGTTAATTTATTAATTATTAATAAAAATAATTACATTTATCAAAATACAATTTATTTGTTAAAATATAATTTAATTAGTAATTTATCAATTTGCATTAAAATATATCTATATTGATTAAAATTTTTATTAAAATAAATTTAAAAATAGTATTTCATAGAAATATAATCATTAGGTTAAAAAACATTTTTATTTAATAATAATACTAATATATTTATTAATAAAATTAAAAATTTATATTATTATTATAATAATATAATTTTTATTAATTATTTAAAAAAAAAAGTAATATAAATGTTTTGCAAATAAAAGAAAAAAATTTACAAAAAAAATTATATTTTACTTTTTTTATTAAATTAAAATAAAATAAATCTGATATTAAATTAAAAAAATTTTTATAGAATTATTTTTTATCCCTTAAACTGTAAAGGTTTGTAAGCAAATTTGCCTGCTTATTTACTATAAATTCCCTTCTGATTTACTTTTATGAAAAATTAAAATTTTTTTTTTTAAATTAATTTTATAAATATATATAATATTATAATAAATTTTAGTTTTTAATTATATAATAAATAATTTAAGGTTACTTATAA
>CAJVPP010000581.1:0-29382 GCA_910592005.1 Funneliformis mosseae
AATAACAAAATTGTAAATTCGTAAAACTAATATATTTTGAATATATACGCAACTTACAATGATCTACTTGAGTAACTGAAGAATATCTATTATACTTTAAATCTGCTCTCAAAAGTTCCGTTATTTCGGCACTTAATTTCACACATATTTCACTTCGAGGGACTATGAAAAAGTTATATACAAGTTACAAATTGCATAAGATTAATAATTTCAATAATCGTATTACAACTTGCCTTCATCTTCAGTCTTTTTAATTAAATTTTTTATCTTTACGGTGATTAAAGCATCCCTTGAAGCACCCGCTGTATATGAATCTTGACTTTTATGCTTCATTATAACAATCCAATTAATTCCTTGATTTCTGCATTTGATCGTCAGAATTTCAGGTGTAAGATCTGTTAGTTCCTCATACATAAAATCAGCTTTGATATTATGGGCCCATAATTCTTTTACAAGGTCCAATCTTTCTTGTAACAATATTTTACCAAAGCTTGCTACGTACACGTCGCACTAACGAGAAAAAATCAGAATAATTAACAAAAAAAAATGAATCAATGAATCAAAGCGTCAAAATATATTATATATACCGTTTTAGGGGTCCAAAAGCTTCTATCATCTTCAATCTTCTTTGATAGAATCATTTTTAACATTGCTGATTGATAATTTTCCAATGAAAGAACAATTTTTTGCATAGCAATATTAACTCCAACTCCATAAATCGGTTGTCTACCTCTTCCTTTTCCACTTAAGGTAACAGGATGTCGAAATTGTTGTATTAACCAATCGTACCTTCCTCCTGCCGCCAAAACATCTTTACGATTATTATCATCTACAACTTGAAATATAATTCCATTCTTGTAATAATAATTATTATACCTAAACAAAAAAAAAAAAAAAATTATATATATATATAAAGATGATGATATAAAATTGTATATAATTGTTGTTCTACATACACTAATAATGGAACGAATATTATTTCGTGATTAACGCCAAGAGATTTTGCATAATCTAACAACAATTTAAATTCATTAAAAACTTCTCTTATCCGCGATTTCATTGAGGAAGACGGCATTAATTTGTCCAGAGAATTCGATACAAATTCAAAATCACCTAAAAAATGGATTTTTTATTTTAATTTATTTATGGGGGATTTTTTTTTTTAAAAGAAATATTGAATACATACCTCTAAAATCAAATAATGCTAACTCATCCAATACCATTTTGGATAATTGATATTTATTCATTAATTGAGCTCTAATCATTGATAATGTGCACTTCTTATCTAATTGTCCAAGAAGTCCACAAACTCCCTTTTTTATGTCTTCAGGAATTCTACAACATTTAAATATTGTCTCCAATATATTTGTATGATTTACATAAAATACATAATTTACTGATTTTATTGGAGGAAATTCCAGAAGAATTTCATCCACAATCTTAAAAATCTCCGCTTCAGCTACCATGGGTGCAGGAGTACTATGAACAATATCAAAGTCAACTTCACTTATTATACGTGGTTGCCCTCCAACTGTATTCTCTCTAAACAAATTTTAAAGATTAAAATTTAGAATGAACTAAAAATTTCCGTTTTTGTTAAATGATGTTTCTATCTTACCTATAAACACGATCAAATGTATATCTTTTTAGATCCATTATGTTATTTCTCGAAATATATCTCGTAAATGGAACAGTTAGATCATACGGTAACTAAAATGATTGGATTCTTCAATTATCGATTTAATTATATAATTTACAAATTTTCTAAAAACATATATTTTACCTGTACAAGACCACCATCAGTATCAATTAAATAAACAGCCTTCTTATCTTCTTCGTAAAAATCGTATTTTGGCATTAATAACGGTGTATTCAGCTCTACAGCACCGTGATGTCGAAATATTTTAACCATATGATCGCGAACTCTGACATATGTTAAAGCACTTAATTGGTCAAAGTTATTATTTCCCTATCAAGGAAACTTTGGGTGTTAAAGATATATCCGACCTTAACTATTGAAAGAAAAACTTATATAAACTTTATTAAATTACCGAATTAAAATCATAAGTATAATCTTTTGATTTATCGAGTGACTGAGAAAATAAAATCGACATCAATGCTCGATAATACGGTGTATTGGGATTCGCTATTTTATCAACAAAATATTCAATCAATTTAACAATTTATCGCGGAATTTTCTTCTTTTTTTTAAAAAAAATTTTAATAATTACAAACCGATTGTTCTAATACAATCTTGCAGGTGTTCATCTTCAATTTTTGGTGGCAAAAATTCACTTTTCAATATGTCTAAACTTGAAGGACGAACTTTAGCATCATGTTGTAAACACCATTTAACCAGGTTGATTTTATTTTGATTTGTAAATTCTCTTGGAAAAATTATCTCTGGCTTGCGTAGGTTCATTATTGTCTGTAATAATGAGGATTTTTTGGTTAAAATCTAAAATCAAGGTTATACGAGTTGATATATGTATAATTACATAAAATTATATTTTTTACCACACGTCGTTCCATCTCTGTAGAAAACTTGAAATTTATTTCGAAAAATATTATTCCTTTAAAAATAAGTCAAAAAGATATTAGTGATACGAAAAGAATATCAATCATCTCTTGTTACACGTATACCAGGCACATTCGCCAGATTCAATTCGTTTGCTTACCCAAAGAATATATGTCAACTAAATACAAATCATATATAAAATATTAGTATTTATAATTTGACATAAAAGTATAACACGTAAATATCAAATACCTTTATAACTATAACGAGTACCAAAGACCGCGCTACTAGTGACCTCCGGAGCGACGTATAAAGTTGTGCCGATGCCTAAATTATTTCGAATAAAATAACATTCATCAAATTAATAAATAAATCAAATATATCAACTATATATTCACACACCTTCGGTCATAGAAACTTCATTGCTTCCTCCTATTCTTTCCACATTTCTAAATGAACCAGGATCAAACAGAGCATTGTTTGTTGTTGCCAATCCAAAGTCACCAATCTTTTTTTTTTTAAAAAAAAAAAATGAATGAATCACACACTAGTATTTAAATAAACAGGTTAAAGAACTTAGATGAATTAATTTACCTTGACATCTCCATTAGCGTCCAAGAAAATATTGCTAGGCTTTAAATCACGATGGATCTGTTTTTTTTAAAGAAGCAACGATCGAATATCTGAAATATATCCAACTATTCTAAAACATTATACGAATGAAATTAATTAATTAATTACCGTTCCCTAATCATCAAACAAGAATAACAATAATTAATAGGTAATAATGATATTAATTGTTCTAATAAAATAATATTAACATAATCATACCTGTCTGTGAATATGAGCTAAAAACAATTAAAGATGAAATTAGCTTTAATTTATTTGCATAGGATACATAAATATAAGGAAATCGAAAAAATACCAAGCCCCTCAACAATTTGCCTAAAAATTCTATTATTTTTTTTTATTTGATAAAAAAACAAAAAGTTCAAATAAATAAAAATAAATAAAAAAATCAGAATTAATCTATAATTAAATACTTAAACTTGCCTCCATCCCTCATCTTCACTCATTCCAGAATCAATGATGTCTCTCAACGTTTTATTCTCACAATATTCCATTTGTATATAAAGAATTCTTGTTTTCGCTTCTTTTGAATTATTCTTTTTTCCGGGTCCGGGAGTTCTATTTCTAACACCAAATCCTCCTTTTGTCAAATCTCCATTTTGTAATTCAAATTCATCATCACTATCAGATTCAAAGTGTATTTGTGAATATCCACGATTTGAAGATGATTCAAACATTAAATCAAATTCATCCAAATCCTGAAAATCTATTGCATTAGAAGAAAGTGATTCTGATTCTTCATCGTCTAATGCCGTGATTTCTTCGCTAAATGATTCGGTATCATTCCAACTGCTATCAGAATCTATTTAAAATGAAAATTTTAACGTATGCTTTATTTAAAATATAAAACATACATATGTATATATTATACCTTCAAACCATGTCGTATAATATCTAACAACATACTGATGGTGTAAACGTGATAATGTTGTAACTTCTCTCAAAATCTTTTTCGTTTTCTCGATATCGTTCGGATTAAGACACACTTTTTTTATCGCATAAAATCTAAAATATGTAAAGATTTAGAATATGCTTACTATATATAGTAAAATAAAATGTAACGTAACAAACCTTCCATCTAATTTATTCCTGGCCTTAACAACTTCACCAAATCCGCCTAAAGAAAAAATTTTCTTTATTTAATAATATATTTAATTAGCAGAGCAGCGGTAGTAAGAGGTAGTAGTAAACAAAGTAGTAGCAAACAGACTACTACATTAAACGTACCCTTGCCAAGAAAAGCAAGCTCTTCGAAATCAAGTTTATATCTTGAAAACGAAAAAGGTTGAGAGTTTGGAACTGATGTAGGTGGCGATATGGCATAATGGGATAAATTGTCATTGACCATTTCATTATAGTTTTCTCTATTAAGTGCAAATGCAGAACTTTGCTGATCTATTAATAACATAAGGATTTATTAGCAAAGCACAAATTATTGTTATAAATTCAAATATTAAAACAAACCTTGTGACATCATATATTTTAAGGAAAAAGGGATCCCCTCATTAAAGAAGGAATTATTCAGTAATTCTAGTGGGGTTGGTCTTTTTTTTATATCTCTAAAATTTTTTTGTTGAGGATAAAAAAAATTAAGTTGAAATCTCAAATAATCAACTCGAAGAAGGTTAACAATAATTGACCTTACATTTGAAGCATGCTTTTGAGAATATCCTTTAAAGAATTCGGTATCTCATGTTTAGCTAGAAAATAAAAGATTAAATTGATGTTTCAAGTTAAACGTAATAAATATAGATGAAGATGATGATTGAACATACAGGAACTAAGGAGATTATCCAAAGAATCATAATCTAGAGTCACTTTTAATCCAAATAACATTTGTACGAAGATTACACCCATGTACCAAATGTCATTT
This sequence comes from Funneliformis mosseae, assembly GCA_910592005.1. Lineage (NCBI taxonomy): Eukaryota > Fungi > Glomeromycota > Glomeromycetes > Glomerales > Glomeraceae > Funneliformis > Funneliformis mosseae. The sequence goes on from CAJVPP010000581.1 coordinate 5,022, forward strand.
TTTCTAATTGATAAAATTATAAAAAAAAAAAATGTAATTGAATTTTAAGATAAAAAAAAAAAAAAAAAAAAAAAAATAGTTCGTAATATTTACCTAGAATAAGCATTTGATTTTGATACTTGTTCGGGAGAAAGCCTAATGACAAAGAAAAATTATTAAAATATTCAACAGTTTTCTTTAAAGAAAATACGCGTTTCATCAAAGTTAATACTGACCATCTATTCATTTCTTCCGGATATGAATTTTGAGTGAATGGATTATTATTGTGCATATCTAAAATTTTAATCATATATTATTATAATAATTTTAATCTAAATGGTTGAGTGATCACAAATCCATGTCATCAACGATACCTAACAATTCCCTGTGATAATTGATATCAGATAACTTGGCAATGAAATCGTCTGTTCCGGGAACTTCTACAAACAATACATTAGAAGCCTTGATATCTAGATAAATAGAAAATATAAGATATATTGGAACCGCTATTAAGCCATGTACAAAAGTAAATCCAATTGTATTAACCTTTATGTATAAAATTAATGCTATGTATATGGTCTAAGGCTGTCAATAACTGCTTCATATATTCTCTTGCCAACGATAATCTCACAACTCCACATTTTTTCAATAAATCGACAAGAGTTCCGCCTCTTGCATATTCCATAAGAATATATAAATTCCAACCGGTCTGTGGACATCTTTTAAGCTCGGATTCGTAAATGATAACTATATTTGGATGACGTAACTTTTTCAACCGATCAAGTTCCTTTTCAATCTCCTCAAGCTAAAATTAGATTGTGTATTAATATTCGATTTTCAAAACTATAAAAAAGTGATTCTTTTGACTCACCTTATTCTTGCCATCTAGATCTAAATAATGCGATTCGGTTATTTTAATATCTTTAAGGACTAAAACATACCTCAAAGAGGTCGATGATCCTCTGATTTGGAAATTCGTAGCCTGGACCATATATGTTACACCGATTGGTCCTAAAATTTTCAAAAAATAACCGTAGTACATGTTATATTTAAAGTTGTACATTGACCAAGTTTATACAAGAAATTTAAGTTGTGTCTTAAACAGTGTAACAGGTAAACTACGGATTTTCTATTAATTGGAATTGCGATGTTATTGGGTTCAATTATTATTAAATAAAAGATATGTATAGAAATAATTGACGTGCGCGTGGCGTGAAGTGGCGTGGGTTAAGATATTGGGGCTAAGGGGTGAAATCGATAAAAACTTGGACAAACTTATCACGTGAAGCAACGATGACAATACCTTTTCCGATAGACGGACCTAGCATTACAGATTTAAAAGGTACACACTATAAAAACAAAAAAATATATTTAATTAAATAAGTTTTTTTTTTTTCAATACTTTGTTAGTAATGAATACCTGCGAATCATCAGGATTCAACATGATCAATGAATCAAAATCAACGATTGTAAACTGCATCGAATTATAATCATTTCCAATCTTTAAATCCTGACTATTTTTAAATCTCAATTGTTTTCTCTTTTGTCTCTCTTCCTCCTTCTTTGCCAATTGCCTTTGAGTTTCCTCTTCAATCTTTTGTAATAAAGTCAAGTTTTCATTTAATTTCTCTTGCTCTTTGATTTGTTTAGCTCTAATAATTTCTTCCATTTCTTTTTCGTGTTGAACCTAAAAAAAAACAAAAATTTCAATGATTTTAATCAGAAAAGGAATAAAAAAAAAAAAGGAACAATCTTAAATATAAAATAATTTCAACCTTTGACATGTGTTCATTTCTACTCAACATTTGTGCATGAAAAGAAGGTACCTTAACTATTCTCGGAATGCCATTATTATTCACTGTAATAAATTCTTTAACAAACTCCGCAATCGTAAAAACAACTTCTTGACCAACATTTTCCTTCAACTTTTTATTGACTTCAACTTGAAGTTGTTTTAATTTTGTCGTTGAAAGTCCTTGAGCGTTTTCAACCTTAATGTCTGGAGATACACGAGGGTAGGTTTTTGGAAATCTTTGTTTATAAACATATTTTAAATTAATAACAGATAATTAGATTAAAAAAAAAAAAAAGAAAAGAAAAGAAAATAGATCATATATACTTTATATGTAGATCGACGCGTACATGTCTTTTTAATTCTTCCTCATGCGGACACAAATGAAGTTTGAATTCATGAACTGTTGGAGCAACCTATATGAAAAAAATATTTGTAAATATCTATTATTATAATAAATGAATTGATAATGTGTAAACTCACCTGCTTCCAAACGCTCTGTGTCGCAACAGGTTCAAAATCATCCATATATATTGCTATAAAAAGATCAATTAATTAGAATTTAACAAACACCATCTTTTTGCTAATTAACTCTAAATCGACACACCTTTTATAGCTTCGATTTCATCATCTTGTAATTGCTAATTAAAGGATTAAATAAGTTAAAGATAATTAATTATTATTATACAAGAAAAAAATCAAATATTTTTATTACCTTTGCCTCTTGCAAACTCAATTGAGTCGATAAAAGCGATGAATTCCTTTTCGAGTTATTCATGCTGCATTTGCGTTAATGAGGTAAGTCGAATTTTTGAGGATACCATCAAATATATAAAAAATAATCAAATGAAATTATAATTATCTAATTCTAATTTGTATCTTTTAAATTGAAATAATAAAAATAAATATAATAAATAAGGATAGATTAAAAAAAGAAAGTAAAAAAAAAGTTGGAATTGACACAAACGACGGAGAAGACTTAAAATTTTATCAAGGATGAAATTCAGAAATTTATATCAGTAATCAATAATCACATGATTTGTGGGCGTTTGTAACAGATCGACACAGATCTGCACAAAACAGCATTATTAAATTATCATACATTTAATACATTTAATAAATAATATTTTTACATAAACAATGTAAATATACGTGATTCGGAAGAAAATGGAAAAGGTTTTCTAAACGTGAAATTTCTCAAATCATATCATAATAGATTCCCTTTTAATGGTAGAATATTTCCGCCGGCAAATTTTGCCTGCAATTTTGATTTTTACGTAAAAATATATTATAAACTTTAATTTTAAAATAAAAATGTTTTAAAACAACGAAATTTCCCAATTTTGTAATATACTAAAAAAATTAGCGTAACTTAAAAATTATCAATTATTATTAAATATATATATATTTTTTTTTATAAATTGATCTTAGTAACTAATTTATAATAATAAATAGTTAGCTCAGCCGATCAATCCTTTTTTATGCAAATACCATGTAAATTATTGTAGTGCATACTAAAGCGAAGCTCAAAAATATCCCCCATAAACCTTGACTTCCATCTAATAAAACGTTTCCAATATCTGAAATTTCTTGATCCAATGTTGCGGGCTTGGTGACTTTTTTAACTACCACCACCGTGGCTGGAGGAATCTTTTATTTTTAAAAAAAAATGGATAAGCAACTCAATACAAAGAAAGACAATTCGAAATGAAACATTTTTTATACACTTACATATGTTGCGTATGTAATTTGCTCCCCTATATCAAACAAATAATGAGGTTAGTTAATTTTCTATCCGGTTTTCTCAAGGTTGATTAAAAAAACATGGTATACCTTTATTATTTATTGTCGTAATAGTAGTTGTGTATCCTGGTATAGTTGTAGTATATGTGGTAGTAATAACGACCAAATTAACTTTCTTCCCTTGCTCCATTGGAGGAGGAGTTATGGTTTCATCCGGAATAGTGAACGTCGGAGTTTTGCCTAATTTTTAGATTCAGTTTTAGGTTAGGTTGTTAATAACTTGATAATTTAACCTATAATAAAACTATTTATACCTGAACATTCCGCTGGTGAAGCATTACATTTTGGTGGTGGTGGTGGTGGGCATGTCAATGGATCTTTGGTTGGATCACAACTTAGAGTCGGTCCGCAATCCGGATCTTTGTTTGGATCACATTGTTTTGATGGTGATGACGATGGCGTAGTTTGACATTTTGGATCGGTGGCAGGATCACATGGTTTTGATGGCGTGGTTTGACATTTCGGATCGGTGGCAGGATCACATGGTTTCGATGGCGTAGTTGGACATTTTGCGGTGGCAGGATCACATGGTGGTGGTGGCGTAGTTGGACATTTTCCGGTGGCAGGATCACATGATTGTGGTGGCGTAGTTGGACATTTTCCGGTGGCAGGATCACATGGTGGTGGTGGCGTAGTTGGACATTTTCCGGTGGCAGGATCACATGGTGGTGGTGGCGTAGCTGGGCATTTTGGATCGTTGGCAGGATCACAATTTGGTGCTGGCGTTTTAGCGCAAGTCGGATCTTTTGCTGCATCACATTCTGGTGGAGTTGGGCATTTTGCTGCATCCACACATCCTTGATCATCTGGATTTTTTCCCGGTTCTTTTGCACCTTCATCATTTGGTTCTTTAGGAGGTACTTTGGGATCTACTGGCTCTTTTCCCGGCGTCTCGGGTTCCTTTGGAGGTTCAGGTTCCTTAGGAGGTTCAGGTTCCTTTGGAGGTTCAGGTTCCTTTGGAGGTTCAGGTTCCTTAGGAGGTTCGGGTTCCTTTGGAGGTTCTGGTTCTTTAGGAGGTGCTTCAGGTGCCTCTTTCGGTGCATCTTTTGGTCCATCCTGTCGTTCATGCAAGCGAATCCCATCAACTGATAAATTACGTTTCTCTTCCACGGCTAAACTTACAGTAACGAATACTGTGAGAATGACCATAAAAAATAATGTTTTTTTTTTGTTCCATTTAAGAAAACTTTGAAACATGTTTATAAAAAATTTTTTCCCGTTAAAATATGCAAAAAATGTAAAAGAGTTATGGGGAGGAGAATCCCTTAAAAAAAAAGCTCGTCATATTTATATTAAAAAAAAAAAAAAAAAAAAAAGGTGCTGCAGTTGAATTGGATGCGCACTATGCCATAATGAATCAATTGTTCTTACATAAACAAATTTGAATTTGAAAAAGAAAATTCTGTAATAACTATGATACATAAACAAATTTGAATTGAAAAAGAAAATTCTGTAATAACTATGATATCTATAAAAAGATTAGATGATAGACAGCTTTGTAACGCTGTTATACTGCATACATTATAAAATCATTGGTCACACAAATTGGGGCTTTGTTCTACCAAATGACAGTAAAGGGTTTAATAAAAAGAAAATGTTGACAAACAAAGGGACATATTTCTTTATAGGTAAATTAAAAGTAATAAAACTTTCTTCAAGCATTTATGAATTGGAAGAAAGGCTTATTTCGTTCAAGGTTTATCAAAATTCAAGTACGGTCTTTATAAACAATAAACATGAGAAGAGAGATGTTTAAATACACATAATTGTGTATTTAATTAATTCCATGTACTTTTATAGAAAATTTAATTAAATTTCTTCCAAAAATATGCCTAAACCGGTTCAACCTGTTGTGTTACTACTATTTATAGAAAAATGGCTTAAAAGTTCATGTAATATATATGCTAAATTAAGAACGTTATTTTTTATTCTTGTTTTACTATTTAGACAAACCATCAAATTGTAAAGTTGTGTCACGTTTGAATTGTCATATATGTCTAAAAGGACGATGGGGTTTTTTATTAACAATTATTTTAAATACTTTTTAATATAGGGGTATTATTAAATCTTTCTAATATAAATTACACGTACGTAAATTAATAAATGTTTTTTTTTTATATATATATATATTATATATATTATAAAATTAATTTACGCAACCATCGAAAATACCATACTCGCAATCACAATTATTAAACTTATCCAAATCCCCAAAATCCCCTGATATCCGTCAAGAATGAGAGATTCACCGAAAGCAACTTGATCTCCGGTTGGAACTGGAAGGGGAGATGTAATCTTCTTAACGATAACTACCGTAGTCGGTGGTATATAAGTTTGATATGACGTGGGCTCTCCTTTATTATTTGTTGTGGTTATGATAGTACTATCAAAACAAAAGCAAAAGAAATAAGAAAAAACTCGTCATGCGATAATTAAAATAAAATCATTCAAATAAAACCCTAACCTATATCCTGGTTTTATACTCGTGATGGTGATTGTAAATGTTGTATAAACTACTTTCTCGTCATTTCCTGCTTCTTGAGCATCTGGTCCAATATTTGGTTTTTTATTGTTATTTTGATCTTTGTTATTGGCCTTTGGTTCAGGTTCATTGTTTTTTCCATTGGGCTTTTCATCTGGATTTTTTGGATCCGGAGATGGTTCTGGTGGTATCTTTTCATTTACGAATATTGTAGTTATAACGTCTGGTTTCTTAGCTGGAGGATCTTCCGGTTGTTTAGGTTCGTTATTCTTTGGTTGTACTTTGGGCACTTCATTCTTTGGCTGTTCTTTTGGTTCATTGGGTTGTTTTGCGTCTTCATTTTTTGGTTGTTCTTCATTCTTTGGCTGTTCTTTTGGTTCATTGGGTTGTTTGGCGTCTTCATTCTTTGGTTGTTCTTCATTCTTTGGCTGTTCTTTTGGTTCATTGGGTTGTTTTGCGTCTTCATTATTTGGCTGTTCTTTGGGCACTTCATTCTTTGGTTGTTCTTTTGGTTCATTGGGTTGTTTTGCGTCTTCATTTTTTGGTTGTTCTTTGGGTACTTCATTCTTTGGCTGTTCCTTTGGTTCATTGGGTTGTTTTGCGTCTTCATTCTTTGGCTGTTCTTTGGGCACTTCATTCTTTGGCTGTTCTTTTGGTTCATTAGGTTGTTTTGCGTCTTCATTTTTTGGTTGTTCTTTGGGCACTTCATTCTTTGGCTGATCCTTTGGTTCATTGGGTTGTTTTGCGTCTTCATTTTTTGGTTGTTCTTTGGGCACTTCATTCTTTGGCTGTTCTTTTGGTTCAATGGGTTGTTTTGCGTCTTCATTCTTTGGTTGTTCTTTGGGCACTTCATTCTTTGATTGTTCTTTTGGTTCATTGGGTTGTTTTGCGTCTTCATTTTTTGGTTGTTCTTTGGGCACTTCATTCTTTGGCTGATCCTTTGGTTCAATGGGTTGTTTTGCGTCTTCATTCTTTGGTTGTTCTTTGGGCACTTCATTCTTTGGCTGATCCTTTGGTTCATTGGGTTGTTTTGCGTCTTCATTCTTTGGTTGTTGTTCTTTGGGCTCTTCATTCTTTGGTTGTTCTTTTGGTTCATTGGGCTGTTTTGCGTCTTCATTCTTTGGTTGTTGTTCTTTGGGTTCTTCATTCTTTGGTTGTTCTTTTGGTTCATTGGGCTGTTTTGCGTCTTCATTCTTTGGTTTTTGTTCTTTTGGTTCATCGGGCTGTTTTGCGTCTTCATTTTTTGGTTGTTGTTCTTTGGGCTCTTCATTCTTTGGCTGTTCTTTTTGTTCTTCATTTTTTGGTTGTTCTTTGGGTTCTTCATTCTTTGGCTGTTCTTTTGGTTCATCGGGTTGTTTGGCGTCTTCATTCTTTGGTTGTTCTTTGGGTTCTTCATTCTTTGGTTGATCTTTTGGTTCATCGGGTTGTTTTGTCTCTTCATTCTTTGGTTGTTCTTTTGGTTCATCGGGTTTTTTTGTCTCTTCATTCTTTGGTTGATTATTTGGCTCATTATTTTTCGGTTCCTGTCGTTTCTGGATAGAAATTTCGCGTTCTTGTTGAATTGGCGATGTCAAACAAGTAGTGATCAGCACTGCGGCCAATATTAAAATCGCAAATAGATGCCATTTCTTGATTCGTGTTGGTGTCATTTGTTGAAATAATCTTTATTCCTGATATCTATGATCCCAAGGTTTCTATTTCAAGTGGTGGAATTATATTAATTTTTTTTTAAAAAAAAAAAAAAGGAAAAAAGAAAAGGTGGCTTTTAGAATTTCAAAAAAGAAAAGAAAATAAAATAAAATAAAATAAAATAAAAAAGAAAAAAAGGGGAAAAAAAAAAAAAGTTTAGCGAAAATGCGGGATACCAACCGTATTTTATGCATTTTTGGTAATACAGCAAAAAGTTATATATAAATCATTGAATTGTTTTTTTTAATTGGTGAAACAAACAATGATCCAAAAAAAAAAATTAAATCTAAAACAAGATAGTTAATATAATTCAACAAGTTTCTTCCTGTTATTAATAGATCAAAATTCCCTTTTTCGAAGTGGGCTGTATAGATCTTAGTCACCTTTTTAAGTTTTTTATTTTTTTGTGAAGGCTCAATTTTTTCAATTCTTCTCATGATCTCGGGGAGAATCATGATTATATGAATCATTGAAGGGGAAATTTTTTATTTTTTCATATTTGGAAGTATGAATGATCGTAATGGTGTAATGGACCTTATTATTTATTGTATGTTTCAAAGGATTTGTAACGTGAATTCCTTTTTAAACGTAAATGCGATCGGAAAAATATTATTATCGAGGTTTTTTTTCCACCGCGATCGCCAGATAAAAAAAATCGCCTTTTTTGGTATGAACATGGGCGTAAAATTTAGGAGGTTTTTAATAAAATTTGGTCAACGTTAAAAGCATCAACAACTTTCGTTGTTTATTACATGCAACTAGATGGTATTATTATTGTTTACATAATGATTCTAAAACCAGGAGCATTTTATATATGCATAGTTTGTCAAACAATTTGGAAATGGAAGCTTCCTTTTTTTCTTTCATGGAGACAAAGATAATAATGGTCCTTTTTTTTTTTTGATAACGTTGGGGATTAGAATAAAAAAATAAAAAAAAAAAAAAAAATGAGAAAAAAGGACAAATTTCTTGGCATTACAAATTTAGTCACTTAATGATGCAGTAGAACAACCCGTTGGGAATAAGTATTAGCGAGTTACAATTTCTTTAATAGGAATAGCTCTAAATCCATTACATTATTTTGTAGAACAATTTGAATTTCAAAACAGTTTGGTAAATAACCGTATACAATCATAAGAACGAACAGAGTATGGATAATGTCTAGTGAAATCCCCCCGTTTAAGGGATCAATAAATCATTTGTTTCTTTTACTTTTGACGAGAAATCAAGGATCTACATCGAGTTATAATATTGTCTTGCATAAGATTTGAGGGTTTCCATAAATAAAATTAATTAGCCTTTCCGATTATTTTTAGATAGTAAAAAAAAAAAAAATAAATAATAATAAATAAAATGCTAATGATTGAAATAAAAGGTTTTTTTTCTATATATATAAAAGGTCTCCTTAAGATCTGAGAGATAAGCGGATTTACAAAATATCAACAGATATCCCATTCTATTATTTGAAGAGGGAACGTTCCCCCTTGAAATCATTTTCTAATTATAACAATGGAATAAATCGTCGTGTCGCAGCTAACACCAAATCTATTATTGTACCAGGCAGCGCATTTCTACAATGCATATATTGATTGATTTCATACTAAATAGAGTAAGGAAGTGATTAAGTTTATTCCGCCCGAAAGAATCAATTTTTGTTTAACCCATTCAGACGATACATTATGTGGACATTCCAGAGCGGGATCATGAGGTTATAAAATCATCAGTGTAGTAATATTTCTGCTTTTATGCTGTCGTGATGCTATATGTTATCGGTATCGGTAATATCTCATTTGATCATTGATATTAAGCATCCAATTAAAATTGGCTGTTAAATCTTAAAATTACTCCGCATAATATAACTTTTTAATCTATTAAATAAATATTTATTTATTCAAATTACCGATCTTGAAACTCGAAACTGTATTAATATTTTAGGACATAATTTTTGGTCAAAACAGGTCATGCTAATACAGCGCGGAATGAAATAATAACATACAAATATTCACGCAGCAAATTTATCATGCCATTTACATGTAATACAAAATGAGACGATTTGTGCCTACTTCTTTTAAAATCCTGATGAAAATAACAATGTGATTCATACTTTCCAACGACTGAGGATAAATATGTGACTTGCTTTTTTCTTTGTAAACCTTTGTGTCGTAATAATTGGTTAAAACGTAACTCTGATATTCGTGTATGCGTCTTTGTCATATTTAAATTATGTCAATACTTACTTGTGCTTTCTTTTTTCCCCGCTTCAATCATGCTGCGCTTCGCAGAGGGGCATCCTACGAAGAAATGCCGAATAGAAGAGGGTACATTGTCTTTCTGTGCAACTTCCTCCTTAATTAATTGATACACTTAACTTCTATTTCATTATGTTGCCAAATTACATTCTATTCTGGTCACAATAACTTAACTAACAAATGGCATTCTTTAACAAATGTTTTTGATGCATTATGATATAATGCTCATCATATAGCACTATTGTACAAAAGTTTATTTACTGTATATATAACAATCTGTGTAAGGTTGGTAAACTCCTAATTTAATAATTAGATATTTGATAATAATTTTATCTTTTTAATATTAATATACATAAATTTAGTAATGAATTTAAAATAAAAAACCATTTAAAAATTTATTTAATTTAGGATCTAATCTTATGACTTAAGTTCTAAATCTAATATTTTTAAATTTTAAAGGAAATTTCAATTTATTTTAATAACTAATTTTAATTAAAATTATTATAAAAATGTTATTTAAAAAAATTATCTTTAAAATTATTAAATTTTTTAAATTTATATATGACTAATTAGAATTTTTTTAACATTAAGTATAATGAAGTAAATTAATAAACAAAAAATTATATTGATTTAATTAAATGTAATATAGAAACCTACATATGTCCAAATTTTGAAATCCAGCCTAGCCTAAACTTTAAGCCAAGAATGAAAATGCTAGCCCAACTGTCAAAATTAAATTTGTTTATTAAATACCAGCTCAGTTCAGACTTAATTGTAATTATTAATGATGCAAAATTTAACAATTTAATTATTTTACTTTATTTAACAAATTATAAAAATAACAAAATGTATTTTTTTTTACAATTTTTAACAAATTTTATTTAATGAATAAAAATAAAGATTAATGAAAAGTATTATGTAAAACTAAAATGCTATTACTGTTTACAAATAATATGAAATTAATATAAAATTAATTAATAATAATAAAATATTTTATTATATATTCAGTGACAACTAAATTTTAATTAAATAATAATTTTTACTAAAATTATAAAAAAAATCAGGCTGATATCTTAAATTAGAATCTAGACTGGAAAATTCTAAACTATTTATTTGCTAATTTAGGTTTAACCTATTATAGGCTTCTATGTAATATAATTAAATTTTTAATCAAGATATTAGTTCATTTTGAATTTTTTTTTTTGCAAATTATATACTACTATCTAGAGGTTAAAACTGGTTAATTTTTTAACTAGTTAAAATAGTTAATATATTAACTGATCAAAGCTATTTTTTTAATTAGTTAAAATAGTTGAAAAATTAACTTTAACTAAAATTCAATTCTAATCAAAATTAAGATTTTTTATGATTGCAAAAATATTACCTAATTATAGTCAATTTATAGTATTAGTCAAAGTTAATTTTAATCAGTTATTTAACTTGTTAATAAATACTTTAATAGATTATTAACTGGTTAAATATTTTTTAACTAGTTTCAATCTCTATTACTACTAGAATTTTTATAATTAAAAATATATATATATATATTTTTAATTTACTTGATTTTATAAGTATAATTTAAGAGACTATTCTATTTACTAATAATTTTAATAATTTAACTTCTTATATTATAATTAAAATTTCCTATAATTAACTATTATAGATTAATTTAATTTATATAATTTAAAGTATTTTTTCAAAAAATATTATTATATTTAGTAAAAAAAAATTTTTATTACTGTTTAATTCTTTGAAATGTTAAATAACTATTTGCAAAAATAATTCAAAATAATTCTAACTTTAAAAAAGTTTGCTTAAATGATATACTATAATAATAAAGCTTAAAAGTTTTTATATATTTGTCTAAAATGAAGTTAAAGACAATATATGTCTATATCAGTGTTAGATTTTAGACACATTTTTTAATTTTAAATATTTTGGACAAAGTTTTAGACATAGAAAAATATGTTCATAACCTATCTAAAATTGTCTAAAATTATCCAAAATTGTCCAATTTTCTAATACTGATTTATATGCTTTAAAAATTTTTTAGCTACGTATTATTACGTTTTATCTGTCTGCTCATATGATCTTTAACTAATAAAATCTCTAATTTTAAAAAGTGTTAAGATCACTTTAGACTTAACAATAGTTCCTATTTTCTAGTTATAAAACTTGTTTAAAAAAAATTTTAAAACTTGTATTTAAAAAAGTAAAAAATATTTAAATACTTTATATATAATATAAAATGAATAAAATTTTATTACTCTCATTACTTTTATTAAAAATATAAAATATTATATATATTATTATTATATATTAAATTTGTATAATTATATTTATTATTTATTATTAATTAACCTTTTTGTTAATCATACTTATTATAAAAATACTGATTAAATATTTAAAACTAATTAGAAAAGACTTCTTATAAACTTTTTATATAGGTTAATTATTAGGAAAATTAAATTCTAAAAAATTTTTTAACTTGAAATTTTTATTATTTTTTAATTTTTGATATTATTAGATTAAAATGTATTATGCTCTTAATTTTAGTCAAAAATTTCTTAAATCTTGATTTATCTAAAAATTTTCTTATATTAATTTAAAATAAAAATAATTTTTAATTTATTTATTTTTGTAGTATAGTAAAATAAGACTATTATTTTTATTATAATATAACAAGTTTGTAATCATTAATAAAATTATTTTAAAGAAATTAATTATATAAATTATTACTAAAAAATATTAAATATAAATATTAAAAAGATATAATATTCTTTAAATCATAGGTATAAAATTGATTATAAAATATTATATAAAAATTATAATATAAAAAGATAAAATAAAATTTATTAGATTTATCATATTATGATATTTTTAAAATAATAGTATTTTTAAATTTTAAAATTAGTAATTATTATTATATATAAATTTTTTAATTTTTCAATGTTCTAAAATAACTTATTATCTAATTATTATAAAAAAATAAATTTAGTTAGTTAGATTTATCTTATTAAAACCTATTAATTACTATATTTTTTATATTTCTAAAATCAACAAATAATAAGATATATAAGTTTAAAAATCTTAACTTTTTATATAATAATTATTATATATTTATCTTTAAAATATCACTAATTAATTACTTTTTTTGAATTTTATATAAATAATTTAATTATTAAATAAAATTATAAGAAAATTTATCTGTAATATGCTTAAAGTGATAATATTTTATTAAATAAAAAAATTATCTATAATATAATTTTAAAAAAAAAAAGTATTAAAAAATTATTATAAAAATTATAAAAATTATTTTATTATTTTAAATAAAATTAATTTTATAATAATATATAATAGTTATTAAAAGAAATACAAATAATTATTTTTTAGATTTAAAAATTTATAACTTATTAATTATAAATATTAGAGTTATAATTTTATATATTTTTAATTTTTAGATTTTAAAGATTATTTTATATTAGAAAAATTTTTTTTATTTAAAAATATTAATTTTGCATAAATTAATAATTTATATCAAAAATCTGTATATAATAAAATTTTGCAGGTAAGATTATGCTTTTTATATATATGCTAGCCCTACATATATTTTATAAGTATACTAAGTATTATAAGTATCAAATTAGTAATTACTGAGCTATTCAAATTTAAACATTATCAATTTACTTATAAAATCATTTAAAAATAAGTAGATTAATATAATATTTAAATTTAAATTACTTAGTAATTACCAGCCTGATGCTTACGAAACTTGACATACTTATATATAAGACTAGCATATATATAAATATCTATATATATTTTTAGTATAAATTAATAATTTATGCAAATTGATATTCTTAATTAAAAAATTTAAGAATTAAAAAATATATAAAATTATAACTTAAGTATTTATAATTAATAAATTATAGGCTTTTAAATCTAAAAATAATCACTTATATTTCTTATGATAGTTATTATATTATATTTTTTAATTTAATATATTTAAAAATATTAGATAATATTTAAATTATTTAAAATATAAATTATGATTTAATTTATTTAAAAAATAAATATAATATTTATTTGTTTTAAATATAAATTTTAATTATAATTATAATTTGAAATTTTTTTTTTAGTTTTTTGTAATTAAATTTAATAATTTAAAATTTACTAAAAAATTTGATTCTAAATTATTTTTTTTAAGTATATATAATTTAAATTAAAGATAATGTTATAATATTTTAATATTTATTATTACTAATTATAATTAATTACAATTTAATTTTAAAAATATTATAATTAGTTGTAATATTATAATATTTATTAATTATTTATTACAACTAATTGTAACTTAATTTTAAATAATACTATAACTAGTTATAATCTTGTAATACTGATTTATTACTAGTTATAATAATTATAATATCATCTTTAATTAAAATACTATTTTAAATACATTTTTTAATTATAATTAAAATATTATAATTAAATAATTACAATTAAATATTTAAATGATATTAATTAAATAATTTTAATTAAAAGTTATTTAAATAAAATTATATATTTATATAGATAAAAGTAAAATATATTAATATAATTATATCTAACATTATAATATTATAAATAGATTTAATATTTTATTAAAATATAAATATATAATATTATTAATTATAATATTTATAATAAAATAACAAATATAAATATATAATTTATAAAAGATTTTTCAATTATAAAAAATTAAATCAATTTATAAAATAAAATAACATTATTTATTTTTAATTTTTAAAGTTTTAAAGTTTTAATAAATTAAATAATTATAGAAAAAAATTTATTATTTTTATAAAAAAAAAATCTTAAATAGATATAACTTATTAAAAACTAATATTAATTATCTTCTGATAATTAAAGAAATTAATTATAATTATAATTTTTTTTAATATATATATCTAATAATTTGAATTAATTTGAATTTAAATCTGAATTTATAAATCAAATTTAAATCAGATTTATTAATTTAGATCAAATTCAAATTTAGATTCAGATCTGATTTCTTAGATTTGAATTCAAATTTTAATTCTAAATTAATTATTAAGATATTAAATTGATAATTTTTTATCACTATTATTTTTAATAAAAATCTTTTATTTAAAACTAAAAAAAAAAGTCTTTATTAATTTTATATAATAATAATTATTTTATTTTTTTAATTTTTTTTGCTTGTTTATTTAATTTATATTTATAATTTATTTTAATTTTTATTTTTAATAAAATTTAAAATAAATAAGAGTAATAGAAATAATAAGAAAATAAAAGTAATAGAAAAGTAGAATTATGAGAAAGTGAAAATAATGAAAAAGTAATAGAAGGTAATATAATAATAAAAGCAATAAAATAAAATAAAGAAATGTTAATATATAAATTAGAGATTATTAATTTATTTTTAAATTTATATATTTCAGAATTAGTTAAAATTGTAATATTAATAATTAGTGACTATAATAATAAATATTTTAATTTATTCTTTATTTATTTATTTTTTTTTAATATTAATTAATAATTTTATAATAAAATATATAATTAATTTATAATTTAATTTTTATTTAAATTTAATTAATTTTACTTTTAATTTTTTTTTGTAACTTGAATAAATTTTTAATAGATATGAAAAATAAATTATTATTTATTTGTTAATTTATTTTGTATTATTTTATTTTTTTTTCTTTTAATAATAACTAGTTATTTAATAATAAAAAAATTATAGATTTAATTTATAATTTAATTTTATTTTATTTAAATATAATTTTTTTATAGATTAATTAAATTATTAACAGTTATAATAAGTAAATTTTATTAATTTATTATTTATTTATTAATTTATTTTGTTAATTTTTTTGTTTATTTTTAAATTATATTATTTTAGAATTAATAGTAACAAATTTTTTTAGCAATACAGTCATTTTCTCTATAGTTACCTCTTATATAGTTATATTATATAAATCTCTTATTATAAGTACACATTTTGTAAAAACTAATACATATTAATGCTATATAAAAAAATTTCTTTAAAATTACAGTATTTTTATAATCATACTCTTTCAGAATCAACACTTAATAATATATATAAAAATCCCATTATATAGTAATTTTTTATTATAATCACACTTTTATTTTTGATCTTAAGAAGTGTGAATATAAAAGAAAACAACTGTAATAACTAAAGTGATATGTGATTTAAATTTTTTATTTATTTATTTATTTTTAATATCTTTTTAATAATAATTAAATATTATTTAAACTTTTATTAGTATATATAAAAATAGTATTATTTTATCAAAAAAATTTTTAGATTATACTGACTAATCATTTTAAAAAAATGTTATTTATTAAGAAAAATTTTATTAAATATACAAAAAATAAATATAAAAATTCAGAATATAATTTATAATATATAACTAAATCATATTATTTTTAAATATTTTCTAAATATATACTAAAAAAATAATTAAACGTATTATTTAATATTTTTATTAATAGATCTTTATATTTTAATAAAAATTACATATAATTGTTAATTACTGTTTTAGATTATCATAATTACAAAAAGACATTGCTAATCTTTTTTTCTTATATATATTAAAAAAATAATAGTATTAAATAGATAAATATAATTATTATTTTATCTTAAAAGATCTTTGATCAAAGAGAAGCTTATTTACAAATTAATCATTATTTTTTTTTCTTTTTAAAGTATTTTTACTATTATATCAAAAGTCAATTATAATCTATTCTTAATATAGTAAAGTAGCTATTCTACACCTCAATTTTGTTATAGCAAATTAGTGAAAAATTTAAAGAATTTAATTGGTTACTTTATTATAAAGAGAGAAAATTGATATATTTAATTAGTCAAATATTACATAGTACATTATATTAAAATTCATTATATCAAAGGTAGACTATATATCTAAATTCTATTGAAATAAATCTTTTATTTTTTAGTAATAATCTTTTTAATGAATTTATCTTTAAAATGATTTTTACAAAGGTTGATTTTATTATTATATTTCTTTATTTTAAATAATAATTTTTAATGAATTTTTACCTTAAAATAATAATTCATATCAAAACTTTTTATTTTCATTTATATTAATTTTATTTAATTATATTTCTTATTTAAGTTCTTTTAAATAATATAATAATTCTATTAAATCTAAAAATATATAAAAGATAAATAATATTAAATTATATAATATATAAATTAATAATAAATTTTTTATATTAATTAAAATATATACAAATTATTTAAGTATTTTTTTTTTATTTTCTCTAATGTTAAATTGCTTTTATCTTTCAATAAATCTTAAAAAAATTATCTTAGATTTTATTTTAATATAATTTAGAATTTTCTTTATTATTCTATTTATATCTTAACTTATATTTTTTGATAAATTTTTAGTAATTTTCTTTTTTTTTTTTAATATTTACTTTATTATTTCTCAATTTACTCAAAATATTAATATATAAAATAAATAAAATTAATAACTATATTACTTATAATTTGTATTATAAATATATTAATTATAAGTTATTATATAATTTTATATTATTAATTTAAAATATTATGATATAGAAAGAATATTTTATTTATTTTTTATAAATTATTTTTTAATTTTCTTCTTTACATTTATATTAAATCAGATTTTTTTTAAAAAAACAAAACCACCTTTTAAGAAATTATGAAAAATAGTAAAATAAATTTTTATCTTTTTGTTTATAAATTTTAATAATATATTAAAGCAATTTATATTTTTAGAGAAATTTTATTCTACAAAAAAGGATTTTAATAAATTTATAATTAATAATTATAGTAAAATTACTGACTAATCAATATTAATATAGGTTTAAATATTAGAAAATTTTCAATTTTGATATAAAATATTAAGACTTTATTAAAGAAATAACTATAAAAAAAAGGTTAAAAGATGAATTATATTATTTTATTTATTCAATAAAGAAGTAAAATAGATATAATATTATACTTTCTTAGCTAATAATTATTTTATACTTTAATTGACATTTGAATAAAAAATAATATTTTTTAGTGAAAGGTTTGTAAAAATATTACTAACTGTATCAATAAGGGTTGAGTTGAATGCTTGACTATTTAGAGATGATAATTTGTATCTGCCTTGGCAAATATCTGAAAGGATAGATTTAAAACTTTGGTAAGAAATTTCTTCACTTTAAGAACTATGAATTTAAGTTACATTATACAATTCTAAGACAATAAAGGTAGAGTATTGATAAAAAGTTTTTGGGTCAAATTGATCAGTTAAGAAAGAAGTATTTCTAATATTCATAGTATCAGTAAGTTCAGTTGCTTCTTGTAATTCTAGTGTAATTATATTACTTTTAAACTGTAAATTACTAATAGTTTTATTAGAAAATTGTAAGGTTACTTCGTCTGTTTTACTTTCTGATTCTTGAATAGATTCACTAATATTTAAGGTTATTAAGAATACTATCTCTTAGGTAATAGTTCTATAAGCAGAAGAAGAGTTATCAGATAAAAATGATTGAGATCTGGATTGGATTTCTTCTGAATCTCTTTCTGAACTTCTTAATCTAAGAGTATTACTAATAGTACAGATAACTCTGGTTAAGGTACTAGTAGTATCAGTAAAATAAGATCTAAAGATTCTTCTTTAAGGTTGATATTAAGTAGTTGAGTTGTATATTCTTTCAGAATGAAAGGTATAACTAGGTTGATTTTTAGAGGTGTTGAACTTCACATTGATTAATTGAAAGTGGTCTTCTAAAAGGATATTTTATTGTTTGATAAAGCTCTTTGTCTATTTTAAGAATAGTGAATTTCCAGTTTTGATGTGATTTGTTCAAGTTAATACAAGAATTAAATTAAGGATAATTTGGTAGATATTATCTTTCAAGAGGTCAGTAGAAGGTTGATATCAATAAGATTCAACTAAAGCAGAGGTTTAAGTAATAATAGTTATAGAGATTTCTTAATTATCAGGTTGTTTGACAAATTTAGGAATAAAGGTTCTAAATTTAGTAAATACAGTTCTGGTGGAAAAAACTAACAATTAAACAATAGTGAATATCTCATATGATTTTTATTTAACAAACTTTAAAATTTTAATATATTGTATCTTGTGACATATACTTTAAAACATAATAATTATTTAATAGTCTATTATGCAATAATAATTTTTTTATTACTAATTTTATGCATTTCAAAATAGATTTTGAAAAATAAATATATATAAAAAAATATATATTTTTTAATAATCTTTTATATATTTTTCTACATTATACTGTATCTAGTGATCATATAAAAATAAAATATAGTTCATTAGAATCATCTCATTAAGACAAATTGAATGGTAATAAATTCATATCTTTAAATGTAAAACTTGTATAATTATGAAATTAAATGCCAAATAAATTAGCAGTGTTTATTGATATTTATTACATATGACATTTTATGATATTTTTTTACATCCAGTAATCACAGAAAATTAATTTATAGCTTATTAAATTTATTTTATTGAGATAAATCTAATAATACTAAATTTATGTCTCTAGACATAAAACTCATGAAATTATGAAGTTTTAAAAAAAATTGTCAGTTTTTTTCACCACAACTGTAGATCAGTTATTTTCTTAGAATATTGGGTTGTTTTGAATTGTAGATGATACCAAGACCAAAAATTATCAAAATTCTCTGGATGTTCAAAATCTTCTTCAATAGGATAACAGATTAAACAAGATATATCAGATACAAGTGCTAAGTTTAAGGGTTTTCTAATAGCAATCAAATAATGTAAACTATTATGTACTCGATTTTTATCTACAAAACTCATATACTTTCTTATATTTGAATCCTGGCAGAAATCATCACTTTTATCACTGTAAAATTCTTCAATTCAGGATAATCATATTATCAAGTCTCAACTCAAAATTTCTAATTGCAGTTTTACTGCAATCAAGATGTTAAAATCTGTCTAATTCTTAACTTTATCAATTTTACGCATTAAACTTAAACAGATCTATCAAGTATGAAAACTTGAAAAATAAGAGTATGAACAATTTAATTAAAGAATTCAGATAATGAACTCAATTACAAATAGTATGTAGGGATCACGTCAGATTATATAAAGATATAAAGAGGTAGAAAGATATAAATTTTAAATAATTTCTTTTTAATATTAAAACTCAATTATTAATTCGTTAATTATAATATAAGCAAAAAGTTTATCTATTTATACAAAATTTCTTTTATTATAGCTAACTAATTACTATACTATAAACTAACTAATTTAATAAAATAAAAATAAGTAAAATAAATATATTGAAAATAATAAAATACGTAACATAATAAAATATAAAATATAATAAAAATAATAATAAAATTTAGAATATTAAAAATAAGTATAACACTAGATATTCTTAGACTTTATTTAATTCATAAAATTAGAATTATCATCAGTATTTGAAAGATTTTCAGAATCACATAGATCTTTCGTATTTTCAGAATTTGCAGAATTCTTAGTATTTTCAGAATTCTGGATTAGAAGATTGTTATATTGTATTATCTACATGATTTTATTATGATTGGTTAATTGTTTCATTCACATCAGATATTTTATCTTTATAAAATACTAATTTTTATAATAAATAATTTAAATAAATATTATATTACCTTATTAAATTAAATCAAACAAGTTTTTTTATATTATTAGAAATTTTACTTTTCTTATTTTATTTTATTATCAAATTGTATTATAATTTTTAATAATCTGTTAAAACCTTTCTTGAATAAATTTAATATATTAACATATATCAGAATATAAAAAATTCTTTACAGTAGCTATTATATAAACTTTTGAGATCATAGCATCTAATTTATTATTTTGATTGATCATAGCTAATATATATTAAGCACTATATAAAACTTAATAATTATTTCATATATTTACATATTAAGAATTTTCTATTAAATATTTTATTATGTAAAGTATAAAATGTAGTTCTAAGACTTTAACTAAAAAAATACATGAAAAATTGTAATAATAACATTTTAAAAATTTTTAATTTCAGTTTTAATATAATTTTTTAGAATCAGATTTTGTAATTATAATTCTGAAATTATCCTTTATCTAACAAATATCACTCTAATATATATTATGATTATAAAGTAAATATTAAATTAGACCTTCTATTTATATATTATTTTATTATTTTTTGAAGTTCAGCACTGAATATATAAGTATTAAAAATATTTTATAATATGTTATTTAAAAGAATACTAATAAAAATAAACTTTTTTACTATTAATATGAAATATAAAAAGTTTTTAAATTATATAATAAATAATTAGTAAATTATTTATAAAATAGTATACTTATAAAAATTTTTGTAAATATTCTTATTAATATATTTTAAATTGATAAATACATGACTTATTAAAGAATATATACTAGAGTTTTATTAATTTTTAGGTTAATATCTACATATATATATAAAGTAAAATTAGTTTTTTTTTTAAAATAAGTATTATATCATTAAATAATATAAGTAGAATTATATAGTTCATTTGTTTTGAAGTTCTTTATAAAATATTTTTTCAGAATTTTGTGTTAAATGAGAATTTTCTATTGTATAAAATCTAATTATAGATTAGTAATTATATTCTTATAATAAATAAATAAATAATTTTATTTACTTATTAATTTTTTTAAAAAATTTTATATACAGTAACTATATAGATTTATATACCAGAAAGATCATCTAAAAATAAAAACTTTTCAATAGCTTAATATGCATTATAAGAATATAATCATAAATAATTAAAACCTATAGGTAATACTTTTTCTTAATATAGTAAATAAGTTAATTCTAATTGATCTAGAATCTCAAGTAAAATTATTTTACTATTGAACTTTAAATTATCAATAATAGATTTATATATATATATTTGATAATTATAATAAGCTTTTTATAACATTTGGTTTGTTACTTCAATTATTGCTAATACTATTTAAAAAGAGTTTTTATTTATTCTTCTAGAAAATGCAACCTTTATAACTAAATGAGAATATTTTATTTCTAGATCTTTATTTGAATATTATATTGATATTTTGAAAAAAAAGCATATAATAATACAAAATAAATTAAATCTTAATATTCTATTATAAAATATTTTATTTGATATGATAATATTAAGTTAATTAGGATAGAATAATGAAAGAAAAATAAAAATATATTATGAAGTATTTATAAAGATAACTGATACCAATTATTTTTCTTTTATTTTCTATTTTACCAATTTTTAAATTTTAGTAATATTTTTAACTTCTTTATCTTTAATTTTTTTACTTTTAACTTTATTATTTATTAAAATAATTTTTTTTTTAATTTTTAATTATTTTATTTTAAGAGTAGATTATTTGAATATTTTTCATATTTTTAACATAATAATTTGTAGTATTTTTAGTAATAATACTTTTCTATCAGGTTCAACTTAAATACTACAAAGAATATTTTAATTATACTATTATTATTTTCATATATAATATAATTAATTTTTTTTATCATCTCTTCAAACTATGATACAATATTTCTTCTTTTTTTCTTGTATTAGTTTAATACAAATTTTCTAATAAAAGTATAATTAAAATTTTTTGTTAAAAAAATTTGGATATTATAAAAAAAAAATTTTATAAATAAGTCATTAAAGTTTTATAACAAATTGAGGATCATAGTGATTAAGAGATAATTGAAAAAAAAGTATTTGAATCAAGATCATATTTTTAACAAATAATAAAATGTAAGTTATTTAATACTTTTTGCTTACTTTAGCATATGATATATTAGAATCAAACTCTTTCTAAGAGAAAAGTAATTAATCGTTACTTTTTTTAATTAATAATTTAAATACTTTTTTTGTAGAATTTAAAATTACATATTTAGATAATAATAGTATTAATGATTATTTAGTTTCTTAATTATAAATAATTTCATAATTATTGTATCACTTCATTTTTAATTTTTAGATTATAATAAAAGTTTAATAATCAAATACAGTCAGAACTCGATATAGCGATCCGCGATAAACCGATTTTGGCCCATAATGAACTTTATTCTTAAACCAAAACCACTTATAATAAAATTTATCACTATATAGCGATTTTATTATAAATTTCGCGATATTGCATATACCGAACTCTGGTTGTAAACCAGCTATAATTATTTATTCGCGATAAACCTATAATGATTTTTTTCTCGTTATACCGATGGTCGTTATAAAAAATGGATTTTTTTCTTGATTTAACGATCGATCGTCATCGTTATAAAATTTCACTTTAATATATCGAAATTATACTAATATAGCAAATATCAAATGTTAGATAAATTAATATAAATATAAATTGGAAGATTTTATTTCTTCTATTGATCATCTTTTACCATGTCTTCTAAAATAAAAGTAATACATTGTCTATGGGACAAAAGCAAGAACTTTGTCTCAAAAAAAATAAACAATCAGAATCTTTAATTACATAAATGAGTTTATTAGTTTCGATTAGATTTTTTTTTTGTTCCCAAATTATACAAATAAGAAATAGTATAAATAAATAATAATCAAATAATAACTACATTGCATTTATTGCAAAAATTTGATATAACGAACTTTTATTTTTTTTTATTATTTAAATCGATATATCAAGAAAAACTCGTTATTCCGAATCCTCATTATAACGAATCAAAATCATCAAACCAAAAGGTTCGTTATATCGAGTTCTGACTGTAATTTGCAAATTTAATTAAAGTATTATTTGAGTTTTTTTTATAATATATTTAAATTTAAATTTCTTTTTATTTATAATTTTAAAGAAAATTCAGTATAATACTTTTGACATATATAATAAATAAAATCAAAAACATAAATTTTTCAAATTTTTTTTAATAAACTATACTTTAATTTTTTTTAACAAAACTTTATCACTTCATATATCTCTTATTAGCTTTAAATATATCTTTAACTCATTGTAACATAATATTAATTAGCTTTAAATAAAAATTAGCATCAATTTGATTCTATACTAATTGTATTTTATTTCATAAATCTTCTGTATTAGTAATATTAAGTGATTGTATTAGCCAATTTAAATTTCAATATTATTGTCATCAAACTACTTATATATTCTTTTTACTATATATTTTAGGTCATTATTCTATTAGAAAATAATATTATTTATATTCAAATATATGTATTAAAGATTTTTAAAATCCCATTTTTCAAAATTTCTTTATATAACTCTTCATTTATTCTTCCATTAATTT
>CAJVPP010000582.1:0-29381 GCA_910592005.1 Funneliformis mosseae
CACACATGGATTCTTTTGAGTCATTGTCATATCTTCAGGGTTTAGTATCTAAAATGGCTCAAATATTGATAATGTGGATGTATCGCGCAGTACTAAAAAATCACGATTAAAACAATTCGAGCGAAACTTGGTTTACTAAATTCAGTACTGTATGCAACCTATAGGTTAAAATTTAAAGCTACTAATAAGAAGCTAATACATTATCATCTGGTTGGCTCGTTTGATAATAAGGATGCATCCAAATTACATTTATATCAGACAGAAGAAGAGGTATATTGGAATAATGGAGAAGACACCCGATATGCTTATAGTAAACTCATTTCTGATGAATTATTATTAGAAAAACTTAGTAAAGTATCTTCTGATCCTAGTTTTAGCAAAGTAAATACTACGTAAATTACAGACGATATTTAAGATTTATTTGATATATGCTAATTATTCTTTAGATGAAGATAGTCTTCTTATAAAATTTTATATAATATTTCTGAAGAAGACTACTCTTAATTTATACTAAATATTCTTCTGCCATTATTTTATATAATATTTCACAGAAGAATACCTAACTACATACTATCAAAAATGCGCTATCTGACTTCTTTGATTCTTAGCTAATAAATGAAATAATATTTTTTACTCACTTCTTAGTAGATATTTCAGAGGTCTTTGCAGGTTGAAGAGTCTCAGCCTTATACTTTTGCTTCATTTGATAATTTAGCGAATGAAATCTACCTGAATGATTGCGACAATATCCTGTATCAGAATCTGTATATCTGGGATAATCATTAATAAGGCATGGATTTAATTGCATATTTTTTCCATATAACTTCTGATGCTTTGTACAACCAGTAGTATATGTACAGGTTTCTCACAAATAGAACCATCTTTCTTAAAAATATACGGGCAAGTAACACGTTCTATTGTAAGTGTTTTAGAATATAAAACTCTCTTTTACTTTTAATTTTATAATAAAATGTGTATTTAAATTATTCAGTATTAAGATAAGTCATAAACGACTTTTTATACTAATACTATAGATATATTAGATCTACTAACTGAACGTAAACCTGAGGGTAAAGTTCGCAAAAAAATCTATAATCCTAAAACTAATTGCATGATAGCTATAAATGGATCAGTATATCGTAAATTACTACTCAGAGGGTATATGCATTGGAAAGAAAAAAGGCTTTTAATCCCGCCTTTACATAAATTACTGATATTAAGAAGATATTTTTCTTTTATTTTCTATTATATCTGGGTATTATATCAGAAAGAAGTTTACTAGCAGTGGTTAACGAAAAAATAAGCCTATTGCAGATTTTACTTAAAGCTAATTGGCATAATCTCACCTTATGCTGACTATTAAAATTATGCTGGAGACATGAAGAGATGAAAGCTTAGAGGAATAACGTACTTATGAAATTCCTTCATCATCCGAATTTAGCTCCTTTAAAGTATAGGCCAAGTGCTTTATATGATGCATTTACTAAGACAGACATTTTAGGGCTAGAGCATATATTAGTTCTAATGCTATACTTTACTAAAATGTAAATTGATATAGATAATTCGTTCATAGCCTTGGAATGGGGGTTCCTAGTTATATTTTTTTTGCATGTTCTATCAACCTGCAAATTTTAAATCGATGTAAAACCCCTGGCCAGAGCAAGAATTATATATTTTTTTCCTTCTCTAACTCTCTGATAGTTTTCACCGACCATGAGGTAGATAAATGGCAAAATAAATTTTTCGAATTGAACTTTTTCAGATATAGAATAACCTAAGGCAGTGATGTAATTCTTGATGTCCCAGAGATTTGTTGTCCTAGCTATATGTCCTAACCTGTCTCACACTATATCCTAAAGGTCCTATCTGTCCCATCTATATACTCAATGGAAAATATTTGTAAAAATAATATGTAAAAAGAATAAGCCAGCTCATGTTTCGAATACAACCCATCTAGAAATTACTTATTACCATTCATTTTCAGATAAAAAATAAAAAGTATTGCGAATACATTTCTGAATATAATTCATTTAGATTTCAAAGAAAGTATAGGTTTTGGTAATAAATCACTATTTATAATAGTGGAATCATATCCTAATTTAAAATATCTCAATTTGTGAGATGCTCAAGTAATAACTGATAAAGGCTTATGTGCGATCATACAATCATATCGTAAATTAGAATATCTAAATATTTCTTATTGCAGAAATATTACCGATAAATCTTTGTTTAAAATTGCAGAAAATTGCAATGATTTACAAGAGTTCTATTTTGCCAAAGCACGTTAGATCATAGATAAATCTATAAGTTACATCTTAAACTTATGCCCAAATTTACGAAAACTTGATATTGCATATAGTAAAGGAGATATCAAAGATGCTAATACTTTAATGCGAAGATGTTTCAGCATAGAGTATTTTAAGTTTAGTGGGGTTATGGCTTTGTGGAATAATGAATTGATTATAGTCATCATCAAAGGATCTCCAAATTTAAAATACTTAGAAATTGATGGTAATGATATCACTGATAGAGTTACTGAAGCACTGGTCCATTCTTATCATAAATTAGAATACCTTGATTTGAGTTGCTGTAGATTTATTAGTGAATTATCAATCTGCAATATTATACGTTTCTGCCCAAAACTCCAACATCTCAACCTTAGTTACTGCAACATTACAAGTAAGACTATCGAAGAAATTGCTCGCTCATATTTCAATTTAAAATCTCTAGATTTAGAAGAATGTAAAAATATTAGCAAAAAAGTTATAGATCAGCTAAATCCAAATATTCATATCGAAAATTTTGATAAAGATTACTGCTGTTCTGATTCAGAATCTTCTAACTCTGAAACTGAATCAAAGTCTAAATGATCTAGCTAGTCCTGAGCTTTGTATTTATTTTTTTAATTAAAGATATAGCATATAATACACATTATTTAACCAGAGACGCTTCACATAACACATATAAGTATTTTTAATATACAGGAATTACTAAAACATATTTTACATTTCTTATTGATAGATAAATCTCTTTACCACTCTATTTGTTTACTAATTATAGTACAGATGCAGTGCTTCTATTCTATGGAAATGCATTGAGCTAAATGGTGTGGATGATTGAACTCAATTAAAAAGATTTTTAAAAATAGTATCCAGAGAAGGGCGTAAACCAATTTATAACTCGAAATTAACTCATATTAAAATATCAGACTATCGGCTTTCAAATAAAAAAATTAAAAGTATTATACGCAGGTTCCAAAATATAATTCATTTAGATTTTGAAGGAAGTATGAAATCTGAGTCTGTTGGGAAAATTCTAAAGCTAATAGCAGAATCATATCCAAATTTGAAGTATTTTAATATATCTGTTTTAGGTAATTTATTTCAATAGAAAATTGATAAAGGTCTAACTGCAATCGCAAATTCATGTCATAAATTAGAATGTCTAAATATTTCTAATCACATAGAATTTTCTGAAATATCAATTTGCAATATTATTCGTTCTTGTCCAAGACCCTGACAACTTGATCTTAGCTTTTGTAAAATTACTGATATAACGATTGAAGAAATTGCTAGTTCGTATTTTAATTTAAAATATCTTAATTTAAGAGGATATTACAATGTTAGTAAAGAAGCTGTAGATAAGCTAAATCTAAATATTTACGGGTGAATTAATTACTCGCATTGACTGAATTATGTGAATTCATATATTTCTTTTTTTTTAATCACGTGGGTGGCTTATCTAAAAGAGACTGTGATATGTAAACCCAATTACCTGAAATGCACCTATCTGAATACCATGCACAGTAAAACGCCATTTGGTTCATATGAATTATCCGCAGAATATGATATGCGCAGTAATATACTAATTTCACAAATATGAGCATGTGATAATGCATAATCACAGTTATTATTTTTTTTGCGTGATTTCTGTCATACACTTTCCCATCAGCATCAAGCCGAAAGAAGTTCTGGTATGTTATATCTCACTCATTACGCAGTTCTGAATTACTAATAAAAAATATATCCCTGATTTATATGCAGATCATAAGAAGGGGTGTCGTTAAAAAGAAATTCAAAAATGAAAATAGAGCCGATTAGAATCAATGATTTGCAGGAGAATGAAACAAAAATAGATATATTACTATTATGATTTTTTAACAGTTTATCGACATATAATCAGGAAATTTACGTCATTGCTCTTGATAATCATTTTAATTTCTATAATGGCTATTTTTTTCTCGATCAGATATATCTGAAAAACATCTAGTAAATTCCATAAATATAATGTTCTAAAGTCGAGCTTCCTGGACTTGATAAAGTTTTTCAAAGCATCTTTACCGTAAAACGTCTTCTATAATCCCACTCAGTATATGTTTTCCTAGGGTTCTAATAATTGTTCTGATAATCATCACTATTTTCTTCATCGCATCTAACAATAAAAAAATTATTCAGCGATATATGTTATATGCAGTATCCAATAATACGTTATTATTATACTTCTCTGCAATAATCATACTCATATGATACCACTCCCTCTGGATTTAGTATCAAGTGATCCTTTACGTGGTTGTAAGTGTCATATGATATTACTCCCTTTAGGATCAGTGTTAAGTGATTCTCTACATATATACCATTACGAGTGTCATATGATATTGCTCCTTTTGGGATCAGTGTCAAGTGATTCTCTATATATATACCATTGTGAGTGTCATATGATATTTCCCCTTCAAGGCTAAATGTCAAGTGATCCTTTACATATATACTTATTATGATACTGCTCCTATTAGACCAGGGACCCGTAAAATTCTTTTGATTTGAGTTGTGATCACATGATAAAAATTATATCCAAAAATTTCGATCTTTAAAAAAATAAAAATAAATAAGATCATTTATTAAATATGTTTGGCCAATGCTTTTTATTACATATAAAAATAAAACAGATCATATATTGCTGAATCTATGTAAATATGTTTGAGCTAATGCTTACATCAAAAAATAAATTAGAGGCGTGATCATTTTTTAGAATCTATATATATGTAAATATGCACAACGTCAGCCAATAATATTATTCAATTAATCTGCATTGGTATCCCCTTCTCATTTAGATCTAAATCATCAAATTGATCTTCAAGCCAATTTGGTCAAGAAGAATTCACTCTAATCCTTTCTTGAATGATCTTTATTTCTTTATCAGTAAATTTTCTAAAAGACAATGGTGAGATTCTCCTAATTCACTTGATCTTGACTCTTTCTAAACCTTCTGTTTTAAATATATTGTAAATATTTTTAGCTGAGTGTTTTTTCTTGTTAAAGATATTACGAGATATGTCAGAGGAAAATTGTCGCTTAATTTCTGCATTAAGCAAGATTTGTGCAGTTTGAAGAGGGTGAATGGATGTAAATTCAGCCAATTTCTTTTTCAATGCTTTTTCGATGAGTCAAAGATTTCATATTCTATGCGGGATACTTCACATGTTTTTTTTTAAGAATCTTTTCAGCATCAAGTATTTTATTGTATATTCGACGAACGCCATATCTGGAGTTGTGGGGTTCTCCGTTTCTACATTTGTCACTGACAATAGATTAAAGTCTTGTGGTCTGTTAAATAACTCTTTAAAAAATTTTTTAACCCTATCTTCTTCTTCTTGAGGATTTAACCTTGTATTATCATCCTCACCAAAATAAATAGATCGTTAACAACAAGGATATGTCGTATATTTTTTTAAGAAAATAATAATACATCTAAGATAGAAGCTATGAAGACAGGACAACTTCACGACTGGTTCCAGGTTAGCTCTATCAAATTCGAATAATGGATCAAATTCATTAAAGAAAGAACATGTTTTAGATCCTCCTTAAGCGGATTTTCTTTGAGAATTGATAGGTGCGGTAAATTGAATAGTGTGATAAGGGATATTTCCGTCAGGTATATTCTCATCAAATATTTTTTCTTCAATGGTCAATGGAGGGATGTTATTAGATCTTTCTGATTCTATTAGTATTTTTTGAGATGCGCAGTAAGTAAGTACATCATCTTCGCAGTGAATAAGGGTATGATCACCTGAACGAAAATTTATATGTTTCTGCAGTGCTCCTATTTTTAGATCTAGATGTGCTATTTTTGTAATAATGAAGCCAGAATCAAGATCTTATGAAATACCATTATATTTTTGCAAATCTATGGAGAAGTAGATTGTGGGTCTTTTAGAATTGGGATCAATAAATAATTAATCCAGTGATGATATTCATTTTTCTAGAAAGTTCTAGCATAATTTTTGCCTATAATATTTTTTTTTTGCTTAAAAGTTCTGGCATGATTTCCATTTGTGAATTGATTTGAATCTGCTGTTAAAGCGCTTCACAGATCTCTGGATAAATGATACATTTTTATTTAGCTTATTAGGATTAGTATAATAACGAAATAAGGAGTCTAAATGCGTAAATAGATATTATTAGTTTGAAGTCTAGTTGAAGTCTGGTTGAAGTCAGGTTAAAACTACGCTTCAGAAAATAAACTCTCATTAACCACACTTTTTTCTCATATTTATTTGAGAAAGAAAAGCTACCAGGGCAAACAAGTTGGATATGTTATCTTCTGCATATTGACAGATCAAGGGAACCATAAAAAGTGGAACAATAACGAAAAATGTGAAGTCTGGTTGAACTCTGGTTGAATTCTGGTTGAACTATGTTAATGTGCAGTTGATATACAGTTGATCTCCAGTTGTATCAAAAGATAAAATCCCCTTTTATATAACAATACTTTGCTGAAGGCACTTCTAGCAAACTATATAAACAACCTATCCCTAAAGAAATTTATCAAAATATTTTTTTTCTCAATCCTTTGCCTGAGTGCCTTTGCCTATAGGATCATTGCCTTCCATTAATCCTTTTACTTACACTCCAGCACCCTGTTATAGCTGAATGGACTCATGCACAAATTCGTATTCTTATTGACAAACGTAGAACCAGAAACGATGTATTTTATAACCTTAGGAGAAATCAGAAAAGATTCTGGGGTAGTATTGCAAGTAAGATCAATCAAGAGAATGGGTCATCATTCAACGGTCACCAATGTAAAGAAAAATTCTCGAATCTTGTTCAGGATTATAATGTAAGTTATCACTATATTTGAGAATTTTGTTGTTAGCTTTACTAATTGTCCTTCATGTTCAGTTCTAACATTGATCATTTTATTGTTAAGCTATGTGTAATTTTATGTCTGGTAAAAGTAAAGCCAAAAGTCGAACAGGTGCACGATATTTTGATGAATTTTGTACACATTTTTGGGAGAGATCTGAGGATGAATTCGATAGAGTCTGCGGTATTAATACTTTTAACTGAAGATGAAATAGAGGTAGTGGAAATATTACACTTGTATCATCTACCAGGGAAGTCGAACGCGAATTGAGATCCTCTGAAAGATGGTTAAGTCAAAGTCCATTTATTAGTCGAAGTCAATCACCACCTATTAGCTGAAGACAATCGCCATCTGTTGGTTGAAGACAGTCACTTCCCGTTAGACGCTCAACAATTCCACCTGTTAGCTCATTAACCACTAATGATGAAATGGATATTTCCGATACAGAGCAGTTGGTCGACCATAGAAGGACCTCCTTATATGAAGAATTACATGTCAGTTCCTTATCATTTTGACTACCACCTTCTTATGACATTGCCACTGGTAATACCTAAGAATCGTCAAATGTGGGAGGTAATAGACAGTAACTACATAAAGATTCTTCTACAGTTGATTTTTTTTTTCTTTGCCCATTAATCTGTGTATTTTTTCTCTATCTATACTTTGAAAAAATATAATAAAAATCTTTATTTTTAAAGAGTGTTATGTGTTGTTTGTAGTGTATTATGTGTTTCATATCAGTGGCTTAATTACTGCGTAAAATCTGATTGGCCGATCACCCGTGATAGTGCCAGGAGAGTGTCAAGATCTCAGGGAACTAGAGGAGATCATTATAATACGTTGGGCACAGTGATCACCCAGTGTAATGTACCACCTGCAGGTTTATACAGGACTAAAATAGTATTTACTACTACGTTGAGTACACGCATTTTATTTTATAAAAATGCAAAGGTTTCAGAGACATATTATATTTTTTATTCACCTTCAAACTCTCGCTTTCTAGGTCATATTTACACGTATATATTCACTAAGCTAATACTCACTATGTCTACCTTTCTTATAAATATTCGAGAAATATATATCAGTTATGATGAACTCGTATCATATCTAAGAAATTATCAAAAGAAGTCATTTTGAAGATTTCTTATTCGTTATAGAGAAATGTTAGTTATTTCATCGATGTCTTCCATGGAAACGTCTTGAAAGAACTTTGACAATATTTGGGCTGGTCATTTCTTGCAGGAAGCAAGAAAATTAAAAAATGTCACTTTGGATAGAAAGGTGCGTTTTTTTTATTTTGCAAGGGGAGGGTAAGGAAAAGGTCAGAAATGATGTTATTTAATTGAGGGGTCTACTACAAAATGACGTGATACAAAATTTATTTTCATTTTTGGGGAGGTCCTGCAAAAAAATGACATGTGACACAATATTATTTCTATTTTTAGAGGGAGTTCCTGCAAAAAAATGACGTGACATAATATTATTTTCATTTTTGAAGGGAATTCTGCAAAAAAATGACGTGATTTCAAAATTTTAGGGTTGAAAGAGTGGTATATTTTATATTTCAAAATTTTAAGGTTAGAAGAGTGATACAATTTCAAATTGTAATATGAAATTTGATACAAATACATGTGTATTTATTAATTTGATGAAGGTAGTTGTGTAAAATGAATTTTTTCCTTTGAGAGAGGAAAAAAAAAAATCAAAATCAAAAATCCACGTGAATGTTGATTTACGATAATTACATGGTTGTTTTTTTTTCTTTTGTTAGATTATTGTAATAAAACAAACATATTTTAAAGAACCAAAGTGTTCCAAAAACTATATTATCCAAAAGCTCAGAAATCTTTATAAGCAGTATGTGAATGCTTTTGCATTTCATGAAATTATAAATACCAATAATGAAACACCAAACAAGAAGGAGCTTTAGAAACGAGCTCAGAATAGTTGGCAAGAAGTGAAATTGAAAAATAAAGACTTTATTCAGAATCATATTTTTGAATTATTACAAACACTTATACAACCTTGTTATTTAACTTTTTTTTTACAAAAAACATCTGTAAAGAATCCTTCAAAACTACCTTCAGAACTTCCAAAACTACCTTCAGAATCTCTAGAATCTCTAGAACCTTCAGGACTTCCAGAACCTTCAGAACCCCAAGAATCCATATTCATCAATAATCCTCTATCAAATAATGCAACAGTACAAAAGTAGTTGTATACAAACCTTCAAAAGAATAAAGCTGATTTTTATGAATACAATGCTCTATTAAGAGCAGCTACGTCACCTGAACTCCATTCACAATTTACTTCAAAAATTAGAAAGCTTAAGGAGACAGTTGCGTTGAAAGAAAAGAGGCTTAAAAAGTTAAAGGGTAATGCAGAAGCTCAATAACGAACTCGAGAGAAGAGAAGGGAAAATTGGATAAAGAAAATGTTGTGGAGATGTATGATGCACTGGGTCAGCCATCATTCCTAATAAATGATCCTAAACTTTTGGATAAAATGCATAGTAGCATTGAATTTAGGGCTGCAGACCATAAAAAACACAAAGAAACAATTAATTGCTGATCTGCATATAATGGGTAAAAATTAACATAGTATAACGTGAGGCAAAATCATGCAGATCACTGCTAATTCCATTACTTTACGTCAAATCAAAAACTTTAATTATTTATTACCAAAAATGATTATTAAATTATGTCATTTATCATATGTCCGCTAAGTCACTTAAACAATAAAAAGTTTTTTTTTCATTTCATTTTAAAAAGTTTTATATAGGGAAACAACAGATTTCATAATACTTTTAATTTATAATGAGATTTTAAAAAATTCAAACTCAACAAATTTAGTTCCTTTTTTGCTATTTTTTAGGTTTATTGAGTTCATTGTAAGTAATATTATTAGTATTTGTTCTTTTGTGATGCACACTTTCTTCATATTCCTCCAATGCTTTTTCAGACATTTCTTTTTAAGAAGAAACACTATATCTTCCTATCCATCCCTTTATTGTTTTTACTTCTGGAATTTCCTCAACATTAAATTCTTTTTCATTTGCTAATTCCTTTAGACTTTCGTGCATTTTTTCAGCAATATACCGGTCCTTTGGATTAAGATTACCTGCGTGAAAATAAGCCTGTAAGTATTATATAACTTTTTTGCTTATGCGTTTTCCTCCTTCTTTATTATTCATTTTCTGATTTTCCTTTAATGCCCAGCTAGACTTTAGTGGAAATTCTGAATCAACCCTATCGATATCGAATTAATTAGTACTTTTGTAATAAAATAAAAAAAATCAAAAAATAATTTATCCTATTTGATCTTTTACGTTAGATTTATTTTAGTAATAATAGAATAATATTATCAATATTATTATAATATTTACAAAACCTATTATCTATGTATTATACTTACTAGTTTCAGTTTGTGATAAATTTTGCGTTTCATTTTGATGTACTAAGCCTATTATATACAGTATAAGCAAACCTAAATAAATAATCATCTGAATTTATTCAAATTTTGTTGATTTTACGCATACCTTTCTTTGTTAACAATGATGTTAACCATGGTGTTTTTGGTTTTGTTAGTATTGTATATTCAGGGTTGGGACAATTTATTTTACCACAAAACGTATTTATATTAGTAGGAGAAAATTCAGTCCATTTACCAATATTCGGGAGAGATCTTACCCTAATATATCCTGCAGTTTCTCCAGTTATTAGCCAATCCCACACAAACCATTTGGAGATGCCAGGTATGGTTTTAATTCTTTTATCATTAGCATTGCTATAATTGAGGAATATTTAGTAAAGGTAAGATTGTGAACAAATATTAGTTACAAGTGATGCTTTCATATTATGGTTTTTCTAAAATGGTGTTATTTGTATCATAATTTCTAATTTCATTATTACTCTTATCCCAATTAGGTTTAATTTGAGCAACTGATGTTCCACTTAACCCTTCTATTACTTTTTCTATATCATTACCTGATGTAAGTTCACAACTAATACGAACATATCGCTTTATTATATGTGCAATCTTTTTTACCAAAAAATTGAATATATTGATTAATAAAAAATATAATTTTTTAAAAAATAGCAGTTGACATACCGTTGCATGATGGGAGTCCACAGTTATCTTGACTTCTTTTGGTTCTAAAAATATCCATCTACGTATTTCAACTCTATACCAATCATGCCAATAACTTATAATAGCCATAAGCTTTGAATTATGGTAATGATCACCATTATCAGAAATAATTTTTATCCAACGTAGGCGAGGATTTATAGTATTAAATACAGCTTCAAAACATGAAGCAGTAAACCAGGCATCCTGTTTTGTATCACAAGACCAGTGGTCATATGCTTGAACATCCATTTTTTCATTATCTTTTTTTTGAAAGAGAAGAGTTGTATGGAGAGTCCATCCTCTTTTTCCAAAGAATTCACTTTTTGTTTTTCAAGCTGTTGCAGGAAGAATACGCATTTTATAATCAACTACTATAACAGCTCCATACTCATCTAATTCATTTAATGCTACATTAAATTGTGCGTCCAAATATCTTTTTCATGTCTGGTGGGTCAGATAACAGGCAAGTTTTTCTTGATATTCTGAAAATAATATATTATAAGAGTGGTCTAATACATGAGACAGAGTTTTAAAAACTTCAAAGAATTGATTACATGCCTCACAACGTGAAAAGTGTTGTTCTTTACATTCACCAAATGCATATAGCAAACAATGGTTAATACAATCTACATGATTTGTTGTTCCGTCATCATATACTAATAATTCATTTTCATAATCCTTTTTTAGATGATGACGAAGTACTTCTAGTTGAGTTATCAATTTATTCTAGTAACAAATATTATTTGTAATTAGCATTTTTACAAAATAAAGTAATACAAGTAATTTGATATTTTGTTTACCTTTGTTTCCTTATTTATATTATTATTTGATACTAATTTAATCAAATTTTCAAATGGTTGATAGGCGTAATCATTACAAATGGGACAAAGTTCACCTAAGTCATCACGATATTTGAATCTCCCATTTTGTAAATGAGCCATAAAGGAAGTTCGCTTCATTCTATCAGGATATGTAGCAGAAAATTTCTCCTATAACGTGCTTTTTTTAGTCTTTAAGATAAAGGACAGGTAATTGTGTTTTCTTGTCAACATGATATGAACTCATATTTACATTTGCTTTATCAGCAAAAAATAATTCAAATTCCCTTTCTTTAATCTCAGCCATTTGTTTACGAATAATAATAGGTTTATCAATTGCCTTACATCCTGGACCATTTTTACAGTGATATTCACAGGCAGCATAAATTGTTTTTGATGAGACTTAGGTAAAATTTTTATCAGATTATATATTTACCATTTACGCATATGATAGTATTATCATACCTGTAAATTATTCATCAATTCTTCATAGGTAAAATTCTCTGCAATTATTGATAAAATTCGAATTTTTTCATTTGTACTATTAGGATTAGAATCAAAACTTTCACGAAATGAATACCAAAAAACGTTGGCAGTGCTTTTATAATTTTCAAACTTCACATTTCTTATTGTTGAATTTAATGTAGTATTCAACAATCCATTTGAATATAAATTGCAAATAGTTTTTTCATCACTTCTGGTATCTTTAGCACGACTCCAAAATTCAATCTATAAGATATATTTTACAATTAGCTAAATAATAAATAAAAAAAGCAATCAAAAACTTTATAATATTTACATTAGATATATCTCCTTCAAATGGAATAATATTTTTACATCCAATTGCTCCAAACATTGCTCTTCATGCGCGAAGTTTGTGTGCACCAATTTCATGATTATCACTATAAACTTTACAAATAAAACTTTTTATTTCAATAATTGTACTTTTTTGATTACACCAACTATTAAAAATACAATGCCAAAGTTCTTCATTTCCAGGTGCATATTTTTTAAATATAATTTGAACATGTGTTGCATGATTTCTTTATTATTCTAATCATCAAGAGTACAGGTTTTAGGAAACATTTTTTCACGTAATTCTTGAATTTTAGATTGTACAAACAGGTGGTCTATTCCAAAAAGATTATTATCATCATAATTTTGCAATAATTGAGTTTGTTTTCAAACTAAAAAAGCTGATTTATCTTGAAATTGTTTTATTATTTTACCATTTTGAAAAATACTAATTGAAAATATTCCCTTTATAATCTTTTACCAAATTACACTTTGCTTTTGTTTATATTTATATATAAAAGAAGATGCAAACCCTTTACCATTATTTTTATGTGAAATAAATGCTATGAAAATTTTAATATTACACAAACAAATTATAAAAAATGAAAACCCACACCATCAAGTATTTGTTGAATTATATAAGAATCATGAAAACCTAATAATGTTACTCCCGAATATTTTGTTTTACTTTGACCAAATGCTTGTTTATAAGCAGTGTTTATAGCATTGAAAGAACTAGATAAAACTCCACTATTAACCCCCTCTCCCTTACAAATAAATCCTGATACATTTGGATTTTGTAAATTACGAATTATTTTAACAGTAAAATATTTTTGATTGAGTTTTAAAGCAACTTGAAAGCCAAGTCTTAACAGAATAGGATATATGCTAGACATTTCAGATTCAGAGTCAGAAAAATACCACCAATCTCGCAAAAAAGGACTATAATGAAGTTCTAGAACAAGGTTACCTATAGTAATAAGATTTCCAGGAGTATAGTGGCCTTTTGACATTTTAAAGTTGAAATTAGTTGGGGAACGTGAGATTTAGAATAAGCGTATTTTTAAATATAAATTATAACCCCGTAGTGATCATATAAATTTTCTATCCATCACGTACAGATCAACAATTAAGGTTTGAACTGTCAAGCACCTTCGCGAAGAGATGGAAGAGAAATACGATGTCTATATGACTAAATCTACTTTGCAGAACTATATGCAACTTAGACATCCAGAAACGAGAGAGGTATAACGACATCATCATCCTATGCAAATCAGTTTGGCATCCATTAGAAGAAACGAAATGACTAGTCACATTGACGAACATTATTGTTTGGCTTCAGTTAAGGGTATAAAATTATTTGCGTCAACTTTTCCTAAAGAAATTGTATTGATTTTGCAGAATGATAAAGCTAAGGTATTTATTTGTAACCTCTTCTTTAATATAAGTTTCCAATTTTTAATTTCAAGTTTTGTTTTATAGGTTCCTCTTAGTGTGGTCACAGTTGGGAGGACGTTTAAAACTATACAAATAATAAACGAAGCAATATCAGTTTTCGATCATGATTCCTTAAAGGCTGCAAAACATAAATTAATACCGTCTATTTATCTAATGATTGATCCTTCTAATACAAATAATTCATTATGTTCTGGTAAAATGAGAATTTTTGTTCGTCTAGAACATTTTTTGGGTATATTATGCGAGATACACATAGTAGACCTTATAACAATTATAGGAGAATCATCCTTTCATGAATTTACACATTAAGAGGGCTCTGTAAAACCATTTTGGTATTTATTGACGGATGGTGAACTGAACGAGAATCCCTGATTTATGGCAAATATCTCAAAGTATTTATTACTTTTTAAAAAACTTGACTTAGATTACCTCACAAATCGAATACATGCACTGGAGCAATCTGTGTATAATCCAGTTAAAAGGAGTATGGTATCACTTTCTGGAAAGTTAGTGGGTATTGAGTTAGATGCATTTACATATAGTAATCACCTTAGAAGTGTTAATGGAAAAGTTACCGTTATGAATGAGAATATTGGACATCGTAATTTTAAACATGCGGGTGAGCGCCTTTGTGAACTTTAGGGCTATGATAATATAAACAGTTATTCAGTTGTTACTACATATGTCGAGAAGCATAATTGATCAGATTTTTTGGATATAAATGAAGAATCATGAAATTGGATTGATAGGCATAGTCAAATTTGCAAGTATTCTCTTGATTTAAGAAAGTGTAAGGATCAGAATTGTTGCAAACAACCACGTGTACCCAAAATCTATGATCTTTTATTTACAAATAATGGATTTTTACTACCCATTGTACAAGGTCTTGATGGTCATTTTTTAAGTCTGGTTCACACTTTGGAATACTTTGATAAAAAGTTACCAGCTATGATGAACATTGTCCTAGTATTATTCCAGATTTATATAATAATCTTGTATGCCAAAAAGTTGTAAATATTTTTTATCAAAAACATTTTTAAAGCAGCATATTAAAGTATTCCATTCAAGAGCAAAAGCAACAAATGTGAGGACCGAAGAATTTGAACCACAAGGTAAACTTGATATAGAACATACAAAAAGTACTTATATAAAAGGAAATATGAATTATATAACAAATAATGATTTACGGAATCAATTATTTCAACAAGAAAAAGTTGCAAAGAAAGGTAAAGAAAAAGAGGGGAGATTACAACAGCAAAACTCAAAACTATGGGAACAGGATCATCTTACATTTAGAATTTAATATTATATAGTTATTTGAATTAATTAGAAACAATATTAATAATAAATTTTTTTTTTTCACGCTAAATTTTTTTTTTCACACTATTAATTGTATTTTTTTTACACAAACTATTAAACTTTTTAACTTTTTATTTCTTATAGTACTATCAGCATGTAATAAAGATTAACTATTAGAATTCGGGTTTTACAATTTTTGATCACGTGATTATTTGATTTCCTTAAATGGAAATAATGACAGAGGGAGAAAATCCTGAAATTTTAAATGACGTCATTTCTGGTCCTCCCCTAACTCCTTAGTCGATCATATGCTTGATTAGGAGAATTACTGGATATGACCACTTGGTAGCCACTCCAAGTCCTCTATTCAGGCGCTCTATCTTTTGTTGTTAATAAAAGTCTGCTTATTCCGGAGGAGGAATGAGCTATGTACCTTCCTTTATTACTAAATAAAAAAGGTAGCGTACTCTAACAATAACTTTCTTATAATAGGTTGAGACAGAATGTTCACGACATGCGGGCGACTTGGAGAACTACTGGCATAATATCATTCGGGAGTGCGAGAAGGTATGTTATTCAGATCTTGCCGGACTTGTGAAAGCTGAGAACTAAATAGCTTTTAATATCATTTATAGAGACGGGAACTTTCAGCGCATGAAGCTGAAGAGAACCGTATTCTTCTCGCCCTCTCCGAAGTAAGCAATAAGATAAAAATAACGAAGACCGAGCTTGCAGAAATTACTAATGAATGGAAAAGGGGGAAAAGTCCAGATTTATTATTCAAAATCGATGCTGACGTTATTGAGTTAGACCTTTCGTTATTACAGGAACAACAGCAACAACAATCGCATGCTAGTGGTTCAGATTTTAAAACTTCTCAACTTGAGAAGCAATCTAGGATTACAATAGAAGACCCTGAGGATGAGATTCGTTCTTCCGGTACGGATGAAGACTTCAATAGGGAAATAGGTGATGAAGGAAGTCCTAGTACTGCTGTGGATAGTGACTTCGATGGAGAAATAGGTGAAGAGCCTAACGAAGAAGGAAACAATAATGTCTCTCCTGATACCGTTGTGGGTCCCTAACAAAAAAATAAGAGAAAGAGGTCAACACCATCGTTAACCTGAACCCGCGAAGTTAATCTTTGAAATATGAAACGGGTTAACTATAATGTGGGATCCCCATCAAGGAAACGTCGTAAAAAGCCCGTAAGTATTAAACTAAATTTGCTGTACCTGCTGATGGATCATGAAATTTAACTTTGTATTTATAGGTTCCGCAACCACCATCACAACCATCTCTACCATCACAATCACCTCCACAATCTCCGTTATCACAAAGATCAACACCACCATCACCGGTACCTTCTTTACCACTTTGCTTAAAATGCCCTCGGCATTGTTTTTAATTTAATCTTTACTGTATATTATCTTCTGCTTATTTGCTGTGCATTATCCTATTTTTATTATTCATAAATGTAAAATAAAGTTTCACCCGTATTGAGCTTTGAATTTTTTAATTATATACTGTATAATATGCAATGTGACAATTGTGGCTTGTACAGTACATCAGAAAAAAATAAACTGAGAGGAGTATTTGTGTAATTAAAGTTTCGAGTTCATTCAATGAGACCCAATTCACGAAGATGCTCAGGAATAACTACATATGAGTCTTCGTAATACCAAACATACCTTAATGCAATCCGGTTCTTTTCGCATAATTCTTTCTTGAATTGATCCCGTGCTTGCTGTTTAATAAAATTATCAGGATCATCTCTGTGAAAGAACTTGTTAAATTTCTCGTGCTGTTCTCCTTGCACTTCGATGGCAAAACCATAATCATAATATGGAATATCAAGCTCTAATCCTTGATAATATTCAGATGTTTTTAAGAAATCAGGTCGGCGTATTTTAGATGGTGGTCCAAGATATTTTGATACTATTTCTCGACATAGTTGTTCTCTTTTATATTTCGAGCAGAATGGACACCATGAGTTTGAATATTTAACATTGCTAAATGATGCAGTCCATAAATGTCCTTCGGCACATTTCCATAATAAAGCTGAACAACTATTAGTAAAATATTTAGAAAGGCATGTTCCATTTCTATTACATGCCAATTGCTTTGCATTTTCAATAGTAAGAGGTCTATTACCTGCGCAATGTGGGCACCATTTCTTACCATTTTTTATATTATTAAAAGATGCATTCCACTCATGTCCTTTGGAACAACGCCATTGCATTGGAACATTGATATTAATGTATTCAGTAGAGATGCATAGCCCATTTCTGCTATGAGCTAGTTGTTTTGCATTTTCGATAGTAAGAGGTCTATTACCTGCACAATGTAGGCACCATTTCTTACCATTTTTGATACTATGAAAAGTTGCAGTCCAAACATGACCTTTCATACATTGCCATTGTATTGGAGTATTGACATTAATGTATTCAGTAGAAATACATAACCCATTTTTTCTACAAGCTAGTTGCTTTGCATTTTCAATAGTAAGAGGTCTATTAACTGCGCAATGTGGACACCATCTCTTATGATTTTTTATATTATTAAAAGTTGCAGTCCATTCATGACTGTTTGCACATTTCCATCGCATTGGGATACTAGCATTAATATATTCAGTAGAAACACATATTCCACCACGCTCTTTGGCAATTGTAAAAGCATTATTCAATGTCAACCTTTTCATTGTTCTTCAATGAAAAATCAAAACTTTAATTACCAGATAGTGGAGTCCAAACAGACAATAGCGTCTGGCTGGATCAGAGGGTTCTTCAAATCAGACGCTAAAGCATGATCTGAAGAAGAAAGTAATCACTGTGTTATGAATGAGCTTAAAGTACTATCTCAGCACCTGCTCGATTATAATAGATAAACTTTTGAGAAATTTATGCATGACATAGAAAAGGAATATAGAGAGTGGGTTAATGCAAATAAAAGATTATGATGTGAAGTTGAGGATCTGAAGATGCAGGTATGGGAGGTAGAAAAAAGCTGGCATCTATGAAGTTGGATTCTCACTAAAAAGTGGCATATCCCAGCTGACACATATTCTGTGTGGATGTTCACAAGGTACAGTTAAATCAAAAACAATGAATTTATATAAATATAAAGCCTTGTCAATAATCTTAATTACACTACGTCAGTCATTAGCATATTGATACACAATACAGCTCAGCTCATCTATAGTGTACGATCTGTTAAATAGACAGACATGTGTAAGATTTTTTCATATTATCTTTGGACAGTCAAAGTAACTCTGCGATATATATATCGAACTGACATTGTAATGGCGTCTCTCAATAAAATAAGGGATGATCTTCTCTTGCACTTTCTTTAGATCAGCACATACATCTTCGAATATGGGTACTGTAACTCTATCCAGAGAAAAGGAATCTACTTTAGGGATTTTATCAGGCTTCAAAGCTCAGAATGTAATATTTTTACGATAGGGCTTTGGACTATTTGCAATTATCTG
This sequence comes from Funneliformis mosseae, assembly GCA_910592005.1. NCBI lineage: Eukaryota > Fungi > Glomeromycota > Glomeromycetes > Glomerales > Glomeraceae > Funneliformis > Funneliformis mosseae. The sequence continues at coordinate 19,132 of CAJVPP010000582.1, forward strand.
ATACGCTGATTCGAAATACATATATTTTTCCTCCTTAAGATTGTGACCGATCAAGAGCAAATCATCATACTTAATATAACGCATCCCTTCTTTCTTTTCATTATACATCTGATAAAGCTTATTTCCAAGCATGAGATTAAGAACTTCATTAGTTTTTTAGAATTGGTATGATCATAGATCAGAAGTGTGAAAGGCCATTAGAAAATACTTGAATGTCCATTATATTTTTTGGCATCTTTAATCTCATTAATATGATATACAAGCCTATCAACCAGTTCAAGCTTTTTTATTTTCATGTCGAACTATTACTAATGATATACTAAAATAATCTTGCAAATTTCAGTGAACTTGATTTATTCAAAATCACGTGAACTTTTAAGGGTTGATAGCTTCGCTTTATCCAAGAATCCTTTCTCGATTAGTGTATGTCTAATAAACAGATATAAATCTGCAGTATGAGGCACTTAGATAAGGTATATACCTTGATCCTTGCATATATCCCGCTTTTTCTGATCGCGCATATTTTGTGATTTTAGATTTTCATTCTTCCAGTGGTAGAAGCTATTGTGGTAATAGTGTTGAGGACCCTGAAATTCGAATGCAAGACGCAATTCCTCATTATATCCATCTAAGTGTAACTCATCTAAGAACTTAGTTCTACATAGCGGGAATTTCTTACCTAGTAGATCCTCAAAAATATATCAAGACTTGCGTTCACCGGTAGTGTGGTGACATAGAGGACACCATTCAAATTTTTTCATGATGTATTTTAATGGATACTCCCATTGATGCACACCGTTTTCACAGAACCAAAGATAAACATTATGATTATTTATTCGTCCAGTCCTTCTTAGGCATTGACCACCTCGCTTCTTGGCATAATCAATAGCTTGATCTAGCTTGTTATTGAAAGGAGAAGTATATGCAATATGTATAGATAATATGCTTTGAGGTGGACGACCAACCCTTTCTGGATCAGCTAACATAAGCTCTTCTCGCACAAATTTCCGTTTTGGTATATATTCATCACTATCAAGATAATATAAAATTGGTTCATTCTTTATGAGAACAACTTTTTAGACTTTATGAAGATTTGGTGACCATATAGGATCAGTTACACACCTCTGATTCTCTATATCACCTTCCCATTCTGCATTAGCAAGAAGATAGCGGACGGTATCTCTTTTCTTTAACCCATCTTGTCCAACTGGACGCTTATATTTTGTGGATGGTTTAGATTCAACTCGTTCTAAAGCAATGGCTTTCTCTGGCTCGAGTCCTCACTTTTCTGATCCTGGTTCTCGAATAAGACATGTGGAATAATTATTTAAGTAATCAATAACTACTGGTATATATCTAACCTATGCTCTTATTAATGTAGGATTAGAAGTTATTTATTCAATAGCATACTGGATTTTGTATAGAATTTTTTAGAGTGTTTGGTTGAAACGCTTCACAAAAGCAAGTCCTCTATGACTATATAGGCTAATCACTCAAATTGTAACATTGTGCTCTTGCATTAGTTAGAAGGTTTTGCCTATAAACTCACGACCTCCATCGCATTGTAAAAGCTTTGGTCATGTCAATGGATTATTTTGATTTTCATATATTTTCCTAAATGCTTTAGCAACCTTAGAACTTTTCTTCGATCTAAGTGGAACTGAAGTCTTATATCTGGAAGCACAGTCTATTATATTAAGTACTGCTTTATATTTTTTACCCTTATGATGATCATGTGTGAGAAATAGTATATCACATTGGTGTACACAGTTAGAGCGTGTTATTCACCTATAGCTGACTCTAGGTATGTATTTTGGAGAGGTTTTATTAGACTCTTGATTTTCTAAAAAATCTTTGCATTCACTTAGGCAGAATCGATGCCCCTCTTTTTTACATGCATCTCTCAAAGATTTAGGGTTGAAATGATAGCCAGTCAGGCGATAATATATTTCACATAATATGATATTTTTTTCAATTTTTTGAGCCTTATCAGGATCTATCACAATTTGCGATTAGTTCATTCTCAGGTCACGATTATATGACGTTCTATAAATTAGATTAAAAATATAATGCCTACCATTTCATATGATCTAGCATACTTAAAGCTTTTAGATACAAACCAGGAGCTTCGTAGTGAACTTTGAGATGAAATATCTATTAATAAAAGTAACGAGAAAAAAATTCACTCCCTCGTGAAGGAGCTTGAGAAATGTTATCAAACTATCTCGTTTCAGAATAGTACTATCATAACCCATGAGAAAGAGATAGAAGACCTCAAGTTAGAGATCACGTCTTTCAAAAAGTGTCTGCGTGAAGCTCTGCAATATGTAGAGAAAAAGGAGAAGCATATATTATCTGGGGAGGAGCGCTTATATGAGTTAGAAGATAAGGTCGAGAAGCTTAAAACTCGTATTCATGAAATAACTGGAAGAACTGGAAAAAAATTTTAAGCAATAGAGAAAGAATGGAGAATAGTGGTAATATGGATAATGCCTTTTAATTAATTTTAGATGAGCGGTTACACATTTCAGGTTGCGTAGCAAAAATTCGATTACATTTGGATGAAAGAAATATTAATCTTCCAGATGATATAGTTACGCAATTTGATGAAATTACTATAAGCTTAACTAATACTATTAGATATGTTGAAACAACCTAATGATATTTGAAGAATTGAGGTAGACGGCTTGCAGAATAAAACACGTGAACTAGGAATGCAGAATAACAAGAAATAGAGGCACTGCGTAATGTCCACATATTAATTCAGGCTTTATAGAATGAAAGACATGCACATCAGCATAGAGATACTGAAATTGATGATCTCAGGAAACGTAAAGATGCTGAAATCAATGATCTTAGGAGGTGCAAAAATGCCAAAATCAATAACTTCAGAAGAACCGCACATCGGTAAACTGCGAGGTATAATAATAATACAGAACTCTGAAGAGGGAGGCATGATTATGCCATTCGTCAAGCTCAGAATTGGAAAAACTGATATAGAGATAAAACTTTAGGACATTAAAAATGGCATAACGTATCCTAAAGATTAGAAGAAGCAATTATCGATAATAATACTAGAAAGCAGGCCTGTATTAATACATTAATATATGAGAAATTCACTCTCTAGCTAATAAATAGAAATTCCCGACAAATTATTTTAGTATTACAAAATAATCCTCCTAATTTACAACAATCAGGAATGGTAGGATATGGACCCCCAATATTTTATAGACGTCCTGGAGAAAATTCAGAAGATTTCCTTAGAGATTTTCAGAGATATGTAGTAGCTAGTTGAATAAATATAACTCCTGGAGCAGATTAGACCGCCGGAAGAGCAGAGGCTTTAGGTTTATTAATATCTTGTCTTGAAGGACCTGCTAAGCAATGGTATGAAACTTGCATCAGAGGCAAGAATTAGAAATGTAGTAATATCTCAGATAATTTAGGTGTGGCTGATTTAACTGCAATTAGAGCTTTGGCTGCTGGAAATGGTAGTAATCAAATTGGTGGTTTAAATACTGCCAGAGAATTTCAAGGTAAAGCTGATGCAGAAATTAGTAGAATTGATGCAGGTGTCGCAACTGGAGCTGGTATTATTCTGAATAGAACATGGGTGAAGACTGATCTATTGCAGGTGGCGAGCCTACAAATAATGCGTCAGTAGTCTCAAATGCTGATAGTGGTTTACCTGCTGTTACAATAGCGCCTAATATAACACTTGGCCAACATTTATACTTACTCGAAACTGCTTATACAACCATCGAACACTTAAAACAGACGGTAGTTTTTGGTTAACTTATGCAAGGGGATATGGATATTGAAGAGTTTTTTGCTCAAATCAAAAAGATCAGTAAATTAGCTGAAATGACTCCAGAACAACAAAGAGAACAATTAATTCGTGGTTTAAGTCCTATGAACCAGTATAATCTTCAAATGATAGCTAAGTTTTATGATACACATGATAATATTGTAGAAGCTTTAGCTGAAGCAAAAAAATTTACATTATCTCAAAAAAATGCATCATCTTCTATTCCAGTTTTTCCAGCATCCAGCCCCTATATAGATACTAATAGATCAGGAGGTGGGATGACTAAAAATGAAATTGAGAGCTTGGTAAAAAATACAATAGCATCATCAGAATCCCAACGGCCTCAACAAGTGGCTTTATCGCAATTCTAACTATATCCTGCAGGAACGTATCAAAATTTACGAGATGAAAATATAGGTAGATTTTTATCGTGGATTACAAGAGAAACCCTAGAATTTGTTCCTGTTTCTAATCCTACTTTACCATCAAAGCCAAAAAAAAGGTTAAAGTTGATTCTGACGAAGAACTTGCTGAGCTTACAAAAAAGCAGTTAAAGTTACATATGGCTAGAGCAATTAAAAAAGCTGTGAAAACGCAACAGCGGTGTTCTAACTGTAACCGGACTGGACATAATTCTTGCAAATGCACTCAGAAGAAGAAAAAGATGTCTAAGAATGCTAAAGTTAATCTTGCTACTATAGATTTGAGTTCTAATTTAGATTCTAGTACCTTTTCTAGCGAATCATCATCTAGTGATAGTTCAGATTCTGAAACAAGTTCTTCTGATTCTGGGGGTGATATTACTATTAATATTGCTAAGTCAAAAAAAAAGTAAGATGTAACGAGAAAAAAGACTCTTTTAGTAATAAAAGCTTTAAGATTGTGAAAAAGTCACACAAGATAAAACAGGGGCCAGAAGCGCTAAAGTATGATCAGGAAAATAGTAATGCTAATTCTTTTTTTACTAAAGTTGACCAGAAAACTATTCGCAAAATAGTTCGAAGTGAGCTTAATTTCACCCTTCGAGAAGAACTTAAAAAGATTCTCCCTCTGTATATGATTCAAGCCCTTTCGCTAGATACTAAGAAGTCAGATCCAGAAAAAAACACTAAATCTAAAACCAATGATTTTTCATTTTTCTGAAAACCAGCTCCTGCAATATCTGACTCAGATAAAGAAAAGACTTTGGATGATCTGATAGAAATTGATTTCGTCCAGAGAAGGGAGCTGAAAATAAGTATTGTAACAGTAAAGTGTAAAATCAAATATTTAAAGATTTCAGCCATAACAGTTGACTCTGGAGCTGAGTCTTCCATTATAACAGAAAATATCATTAAACGTGTGAGAGCTAAAATTGATAAATCTGAAATACATGATCTCAGCGGTATTGCTACTGTCCCAGTTGAATCTGTTGGAGTTGTCCACAATTTGCCTATTACTCTAGCTCCAGGTTGTACTATTTATGAAGATTTTATTGTAGTGAAATATCACAAGCTGACGCTAATATTTTCCAACCAACTTTTAAAGAAATACAATTACGCATTAGATTGGAAAACCAATGAGTTAAAGATCTCTCTTAATAAAAAAGACTATATTATTCCAGTCACTATGCATAAAGTCAAGAACAAGCTTGAGGTGAATTGCGTGATTAGCATAGCTAACGATGATCTATCAGCTCCAAACAAGATTTTTCAGAACCCATAGAACTTGTGTAGTGCCTTAACAGCAAGTGAGGATAATAATACATTAAAAAAAAGTGAGTTATGAAGAGCTCAAAAAAATGCTATATAGCACCCTTAAGTATAATTCAGAAATCAATGAGTTTTGCAAAAGATTACAGACACGCAATGATGAACTTCTTGCCAAAGGCGCTTAAGGCAGAGAATAGGTGAGTTATTTTTCTAATATACTCTTCATATTTGCTATATTTTTTACATTTCTTTCAACTATCTTCTCAAGCGAAGTAGAAATTGGTTGAGACTGAATAGGAGATGGAATTAGCAGTAGTAACCCACCTTTGGACTTCGATTTCTTCCTTTAGTCTTTTTTGCCTTCTCACCTTCTTCTAAAACTGAATCAATAGATTCACTAGGCTCTATCCCACATATTTGTTTTGTTAGCTTTACTAACAGAACATCTTGGCCTTTGCCTGTTCACAATATTTATATTAGAAAGTGAAGCGGGTCTCTTATAAGACTATCAGCTGTTGACATATAAATTGGTTGATTTCACACAACTCTATTTTTTTCTTCACCTCTCCAGATCTGATAAATACGTTTTTGTGATGTGTAATATTTATCTGTTAAATCCTTTAAAACTTTATCTCTAGGCTTTTTTTCAACACATTGTATAATATGGTCATAATCGGCTGGTGAAAAAGAAGGAGCATCACATCTCATGTGTAGTCTAAGCATAGTAGCAATATTTTTTATATCTAATATAATATTCTGAAATAATTTATTAAATAGGATATATAGAAAGTATGTATTATTATGAAAATATAGGACATACAGGATATATAAGAAGATAATATTCCAGACGTATAGGATATATGGGATAAATAGGATATGTAGAAAGAATGTATTATTCTGAATAAACAGATTATGTTTATTATCTTGGAAATTTATTTGTGCATTTTTTTCCTGCTATATAAACATGCTAAGATTATGTCGAACCTGTATAGATTCAATGATATAAAAGATAGAGGACATTAGCTGGGTAGTATATATGAGCAAGAGCTTGAAAAAAATTAAGATCCATTACCGAATTTAATTCTAAGATTAATGATCTTAGTGAAAAACTGGTAAATAAATACAATGAGCAGGAAAAGGAGTTTTAGCAAACCTATGCTGATATTAGAAATAAGATTAGCCAGTTAAATGCATCTAGCATTAAAGTTAGATCCTAACTTATTTTTGAACGGAAATCTCATTCTAAGAGTTGACGCGAGCTTGAAGCTGAAATAAAATCACTTAAATTTTCTATTAAAACTCTGAAGAGAGAGGCGATCCTGGTCCAGAAAGCTTCATCCTCTGACAAGATTGAGATTCTCTCTCTTAAAACTAAAGTACGTGAATTGAAAGGTAAGTTAGAGGATATGAAATCAGATCTGCTATTCCATAATTCAGATATAATGGGGAGAGTGCCAGTCTAAATAAACTTATCTGACCCTAAAGAGATCGATTCTCTCAGGCTTGTATTAGAACGAGCGAATGAGGACCTTAGTTCAAAAAAATATGAAATAAAATGTATGGAAAAAGGAAAAGAGTCGTCAGATACCATGTATAAATAGAAAATAGATATTTTATCTTCAGGGCGATTAAAGTTAATAGATGAAAATAAGTCCCTCAGGGACCAGTTAGCATTAAAAAAAGAGCTGAGAGGCGTTTTGCATAATGAAATAGCAAATCTTTCTAATTCCCTACCTCCACCTATAAATGATTTATCGCAAAAGCTACCAGGTTAAGTCAGTGATAATTTAAGACCCCTCGTTTATGAGCGTGATCTTAAAGATAAAGTTATGGAACTTGATAAAAGTTTTACCAGAGAAAATATATTAGAGGCTTTGCAAGAGCTATTACCCCAGAAAGGGGTTATGAAGCATTTAGATAGTGCAAAAGTAATACCATTGTCTCAAATAATGCCTCTAGAGGGTTCCTCTAGGATCGTATCAGCTATTTCTGCCATTGAAAGTTCCTTTATATCATATGCAATACTTACCTTATTTCTTCTTGTAGTTATATGGATTGTTGGAAAAAAATATGGGATTTATGGAAAAAAAGTAATACTCCTCTTTACCAGAATTATTTTTTATCATCTTCAGGTATTTTTGAGGCCGGGTTATATGATCAGAGGCCAAAAGTTTGAAGATAGGAATTGAAGTTAGCTAGTATTATTGCACGAGAAAAAAAATATAAATAATATTATACAACGTGTCTTACGACTAAGTTTTCTTAGCTTAGATTACCAGACCTCGCTAAGAGTACTTAACATATAATTTAATGATCTCGTCTATATCAACTTCAGACAAATTATCTTTTTTATCATTGTGTAACTTTGATAATGTTTGATAGCATGTAATTTCTGGGCTAACTACTTTATACCATGTGTTTCACAAATCAGCTAGTAATTTACATTTATCCGAATAATATAATAAATATTGTTCTATGGTCATGACTTTTGATTTGCGCTTACTGGTCTTAATAATTAATTTATACATACTGTCTCTATACTTTATATTAATCTCAGAAATTTTTTTAAGTAATGATGAAAGTTTTAAGCGGATAGAATCCTCTTGCTTATCTAACACATTGAGAAAGGAAGTGTAATAAGTATTATTTTCTGAGCATTTTACTATTCTATCAGCATAAGTAGTATCAAATAAAGTTTTTGCATAAATGCGGGCCTTTCTTCATAGATGAGATATGATGGCTTCGTCTTTTTTTAGACCTTCATGAAGGTTTTTGATATAGCCTTTAACCCACTTTTCAGCTAATTTCTACGCTAAGGTATCTCTTATTTTTGATACCTCATCTTCACCTATTTCATCTTCATCCACTTCATTTTCGTTCACATTATCTTCATCCACTCCACTGTTATCTGCTTTATTATCACCTGCTTTATTATCATCTTTTAACTTTTTTAAGACCTCTAGCACAATTTCAGATGATGGCTGGTATTCATCATCATAATTTATAAATCGCGCACAGAGGCCGATAACGATTTTCAGATAATAGCTAATATCAATCTTTTTACCTAATTACCTCACTACCTCTGGATACTCCATTTTATTCCTCACCCTCTGTGATGAATCATTCTTAACTACAATATACTCAAAGCGTTTGCCTGGTTCTGAGATTTCATAAAAATAAGGCTTGGATGTTAGACCCTTTTTTATGCGCTGTTTGGCATCCGCTTCTTCATAGATGTATCTATCTCGCATTCGTAAAATAAAACGCTAGATACTCTTGTTATTTTTATCAGGTTTTCACATAGCAGTTTTAATCACTTTATTAAGATCTATCTGTGAAATATCATTTATGATCTCTTTAAGTACATCTTTCACAATCTGACGTAAGGTGCGTGTATTATCCAGCCTCATAAATTCCTCCATGACTTTCTTACCCACCTCACAAAAGTGTTTAAACTGTTCCCGCTTTACAATCTCAACCCCTCAGATGAAAAGCTTGTTATTAAAATTCAGCTTACTTTTATGTGGGATGCCATAGTACTTTTTCTTTTTAGTAAATACTACTAGAAATAAGACTTCCTCATATGCTATTTTAAGATATGACAATCCATTATCTTTTCTAAGAAAGTCATTAACTTCGTCGCGAAGTTTCTCTATCACACTCATAGAGATTTTTACTATTCTAGACCAATATTCTTCTTTCGAGATTCTATTACCACTGTCATATGCCTCATCATATTCTTGAAAGCATCTTTCTGAAGGAACTAGATACAATGAATCAGTATCATCATATTTTATCTGAAAATCTCTACTTTTAACGAAGTCTGCGATAAGTTTGATATTTCTCTGTCCAGCTGATATAATGCCTCTAGCTAGTACTCGTAAGAAGAAGGAGATTTACTATCTCTAGCAGTATCATAAAATGTATTTATATACACCTTAAGAGCATATTGTTTCACATCTAAGCAAGAGTAGTCAAAACAAATAGAATTATATTCTGCTATAAATTTATGTTTTTCCTTATTAATAAAATAATATAAACTTTCACTAAGGCTGGCATGCTTTTTTTCCTCTGTATTTGCTAAGAATTGCTCAATAGCTTCTGGTAATAATAAACCTTTATCTATTAAACCAATTACCAGATCTATGTTTTCCTTTTTCTCTTTCAAAGTAATGAGACGTTTTTTTATCTCATTCCATTTACTAGATAAATATTCTAACACATTGGCATAGAGACCTTTTTCTTCAATGATGTTATTATGTTGGATAGACCATGTGAGACAATCCTGATTATTGAATTTAAAACTAATTTTGTAGAGTTTTTTACCACTTTGTTCAGCATGCTTTCGAGATAAAATAATTTTATCGGACGAGAGGTTGTATGTCATGATAAGGCTTAGATACAAAGATGTAAAGTCTAAGGCAGTTATAGGACATTTATTTTCAAGCCCCTTTATTAGTGGGAAGACATATACTCCCAGAAAGCTTCCAGATTCTGTTTGTTTGTATGATATAGTGCTAGTTAAAAAACCCCTTTGCAATGCACTAATACCTAAAAGATTACATACTTTCATTTCTCCTGCAAAATAATGTGCATTATATAATGATAAAAAAGATATAGACACTATCTCTCTATATTCATTAATTACATTGCGCTTAACTATTAATCACTGACAACTAGTGTTCCGCAAAATCGGATCGGATCGGATTTTATCCAAATCCGATCCGATCCGATTTTCATTTTTCAGGATC